>JARHVA010002244.1:880000-912500 GCA_037957365.1 Torreya grandis
TAAGTAGGACCTACCTACCTTACCTGCTTAAGTAGGACCTACCTACCTATCCTTCTTGCCCTTCCTGCTTGAGTATGTCCTACCCAATTGAATACCTGAGCCATATCTTGACCTTGAATGATCATATCTAATCCTTACCATATCTATCTTACTAAATTAATATATTCAACATCTGATACCCAATTTAATAAGTAGTCCATGTCCTAAAAGGATAAGGGGAATTATCATTATTGAAATTAAGTGGAAGGGGTATTATTAAATCATAGAATAAAAGAGAGTGGGAATTATCAAGGGATTATTGAGAATTAGGAGAGGGTATTTTATCAACTATATAGACAAAGGAGAGGGGCATTGACCTATCCATTACTTAAAATAATATGGGAAATTCTAACCTATATAGATAAGGGAATGAGTAGGGATGATCAAGCACAAGCAAGAAGCTATTACACCAACCATCAAGTTATTAAAGGGAATGATATTAAATATGAGAATGGATGAGGAAGAAATGAGTATAGATTATGAGGAATGATGAGGTAAAATGAGGGAGTGATTAGAGATAATGATGGATGAGGAGGGAGTGATTAGGGATAATTAGGGATGATAAGGTAGTGACTAGGGATAACAAGGGTCAATAATGGAGTGATAGGAGACAATGAGGGATGATGTAGTGATTAAAGATGATGATGGATAATGAAAATTTATTACATCATATCTATACATGTGTAATATATATTATCTAGGTGACCTTTTCTACACCATGTGTACAAAATTAATGTGTTTTGTTCTTTCATAATTAATGGGTGTTGAAGCACATGATTTACATGAAATAGATAGGATGGGAATAAAAAATACACCATTGAATGGTCACTAACTTCCTACCAAATGGACACTTTTGGAAATCCCAAATGGGCACTACGCACTGAAAGATAAAATGAGCACTAGGCACTATCGTAGATAAGTTCACATAGTAAATAAATATGCACCCCTATAAATAGATATTACATAAGATTTTTTTACAAAAAAAGATGAGGGAAAATGAAGGAGTGATTAGGTATGATGTGGGATGTTGAAGGAGTCATAACATATGATTAGGGATAATGAGGGATGATGGAGTTTTTAGGAGCAATGATGGATAATAAGGGCTGATAAACGTGTGATTATAGAAAATATATGAATCAAAATGATTTGGATTTAGATTTTAAATGAAGACAGTGAGAAATATAAACATAAACCAAGTTAATATTCTATAATAATTTAATAATTTAGCAATTATTGTCTATAAAATTATTATTTTTATAATCAATTAAATTCTTCGCATAATACTAAGGACGAAGGGATATCCACTCCTATCATATTTATTTTTTTGTTTTAAATATTACTTTATTGTATTTTTAAATATTTAATAGTATTTGAATATTTAAGTTTTTCACATGTAATAATATTATTTTAACAAACTTGTTTATAATTTTTTTAGTTTTAATCACCTCCATCTATCTTTCTCTCTCACACACACACATATATATGGGTAAATAATTTAGAGTTAATTTTTTACACACACACACACACACACACACACACACACACACACACACACACACACACACACACACACACGCACACACACACACACACACACACACACACAATTTCAGTTTATTATAATAATATTTTGATTTCCTCCTATTAATGGGTCAATTTTATTTTAAGGCCAAGATACTTGATAATACACTAGACTAGTTACCTCCCCCTCTTGAAACGTTCAAGCTAATTTTTATGGGGAATTTATGAAAAATCCATGGGATTTAGGGGTAGGTCTATAATACATGATCATGTTCATCTTTTAGTTATAAAAACATCTATGAAGCTTATTTATAGTACCAAAAATGAGTCAGAAGTATAAGCTCAATAATTAATGCATAGTTATAATAGGCCTTTCTATAGGTATAGAAATAACCTAGAATAGAAACCACCCAATAGGTCACTAGAAATAACCATTCTATAATAGGCCTTTCTATAGGTATAATAGGCCTTTCTATAGGTATAAAAATAACCTAGAATAAAAACCACCCAATAGGTCACTAGAAATAAATATCATGGAAGCAACCCTTCCTAACTAGTGTCGATTTCACAATATAGTGCAACCGGTGAGATACATTGCATAGAGTTTTGTATTGATTTAAATATATTTTAGAAGGAGATGAATAGGGAGGAAGGTTTCATTAATCAAATAAAACCATCTTCCTCCACTGATCAAAGACATTCCAATACAATAATGGTCTTTGAGACCTATGATCTCCCATTCCCAATAGAGGATGAGAATGAACTAGAGGATAATATAGATGAGATCCATGCATTCCAATAGTTCTAGAGGAATAATTACAATTTGAGGAGAAAATATTTTATTACTACTCTAATGCCTCCAAACAATAATGCTACAACTCATCAATAATGTTTGTGTTGGGGTTGAATATGTTTTCTCAATATGGTATTGATTCCATAGTGGTTGTGGGAGACTAGATGGTAAAAAATTGGGATTTTCACAATATAAATCATAGTTTTTAGAATGTTAAAATTACCTTTAGTCGGATGTGAGATGTGTTGGATTATCTCGATGATTAGGAAGTTGTGTACTTACTATAGGAAGCTATTTTTGTTGTTGATGACTTAGTCAACATGGTTATAACATAATTTGAAGACATCATCATCAACAATGATTTGGGTGCTCGGATGGAAGAAAGGAATTTAGCCTCTTTAATTTTAAGAGGGAAATATATGATATCTCTACCTATGATTATGATTTGAGGGAAGATGTCATTATTAGATGGGATGGATTCATTTCCAACACTAAATTTTTATTTATCCCAAGCCCACTATAATTTAACATCATGATGGTAGTTTCTCAATATGTTTATGTATAGTGGGGGTGATCAACAATTATGTTGGTAATATGTTACTTTATATGGTTGGTGGTAGTAGTTTGTAGGTATCAAAAAAAAATTATAGATTACACTGAGTGAGCCTTTGTTACATTTTAAGGATAGTAAGAGACAAACGCTATTCAATAGTAGTGTGATCAAAAATAAATTGAAGAATATGTTTGTCCTACAATTTGGGGTATTTTATGGATGGTCAATATAATTATTGGTTTGGTGTTTATGGAGTCTCCATGATAAATGAAGGTGAATTCAACGAACTCATCAGTCTTCATTGGTAATTTTCTTACGGCATATAAGGATGAGTATGTTATGCTAGATATTGTGTAAGCATTATCCACCCAGACATAAGAGTAGGGTTGGAGTCAACTACATGAGTGACTTTATGCTAAGGGAGAAATGCTATCTAATTTTATTTGGAGAAGATTTTAAAGGTTTGGTTGGCCTTCATGCTTATGGGGACATGGAAAATTGTTTATGTAACTTTTTTGAGCATGTGAAATCTATGTAGGATTGCCTTGCAACTATATCCATTTCGATAACTACTTCTACTTATATATTTGAAATATTTTAAGACAGTATGAAATTAGTAATGTTTACATTGAGTGCTAGGAAGGCATCAATTTTGGTTTTAAATATCAAATTGATGTTTTGTTTTTTGGTGTGCATGGTGGTGTGGTTATCAAATTTATAAACATTTTGGAGGATGTGGGTGATGGTGGGATTGGTCATGGATCCTCTTACACCAAATATTTTCAATGATCTATCATAAATAAATAATATTTCTCAAACACCAAATATTTTCAATGCTCTACCATTTCTATTTTCGATAATGAGTAATGTGATTGGGATGGAGACATTGAAATTATTAAATATTCGCATTATTCCGCCTACCACGACACGCATTTTTTGAATATGATGTAGACACCACGTTTTACGATATTGCAAAGTATATTCCATGGATGACACATATAACAAATACATTGTCAAATAATTGTTGATATTTTAAATTAAACTAAAAAATATTTTTAAATAAATATAAATAAAGTTAATAATTTCGTGGATAGAAATATAAAGTTATTTATATTTTAACTATATTAATATTGAATAGTGATTGAATAATTTAGTTTGTTTTAAAATTCAAAATATATAGGAAAGCTTTTTAAATAAATTTAAGTAGAATAATAAAATATTATTCTCAACAACATTTCAACTTATATCAATTAATTAATTTTAATAATATTATTTATTTAATTAAAATAAAATAAAAATATATAATATTAATGAATTGGTAAAACATTTGTATTAAAAAATATTTGAATCATAATGACTAGCATTTATATTTTAAATGAAGATGACTAGAAATATATGTATACACCAAGTCAACATTCTATAATAATTAAATAATTTAGGTATTATTGTCTATAATATTATTATCTTTAGAATTGATCAAGGTTTTGGCTTAGTGTTAAGGACAAAGGTATATCCATTTCTATCAGTTTTTTGTTTTTGTTTTTTTTGTTTTTTTGTTTTTTAAAGATTACATTCTTATATTTATGAATATTTAATAGTAGTTGAAGATTTAATTTTTTCACATTTAATAATATTATTAAACCATTTTTTAACAAAATTTTCACAATTTTTTTAGTTAATGTATTTATCACCCTTCCCCCCTCTGTCACTATCACACACACACACACACACACACACACACACACACACACACACACACACACACACACACACACACACACACACACACACACACACACACACACACACACACACACACACACACACACACACACACAAACACACACACACACACACACACACACACACACACACACACACACACACACACACACACACACACACACACACACATGACAAAATAATGTAGAGTTCATTATATAGATTATTATAATTTACTATAATAATATTTTGATTGATTCCCATTAATGGGTCGATTGTGTGTTTAAAGGTCAAGAGATGTGCTAGTATGTTGGATTGGTTTTCTAGCCCCTCCTGAGATGTTCAAGCTGAATTTAGATCTAGCAGCTAGGAAAGCCCATGAGCTTTGGGGATGGGGTCTATAATATTATATCATGTTCGTTCGTTATTTAGAGAAACATCAATGAAGATAATTGATAGTACCAAAAATGAGAAATAAGCACAAGCTCTAGTGTTGGGGCTGGATGTTTTAGCTCAATATGGCATTGATCATATAGCGATTGAGGGAGACTCAATGGTAATAATTTAGACTTTGTGCAATAGAAATGTGGGTTTGTTAAATGTTAAGAACATCATTAGTTGAACGTGGGATGTGTTGGATTTACTTAGTGATTTGGAAACTGGGCATGGCTTCTAGGAAGCTAATTTTTGTACAAATGACATACCCAACATGGTCATAACACAGGTTAAAGACATCATCATCAATAATGATTTGAGTGCTTGGATGGAATAAAGGAAAAGTATCATCACTTTTTAGAGGTTGAGATATAGGATCTCTACCTATGATTTTTATTTGAGGGAAAATGCCATCATTGCATGGGATGGCTTCATTTCCCACACTTAGGTTTTAATTATCCCAAACCCACTATAATAGGTCATGACGATGGTAATTATCCATTATGTTTGCATGCATTGGGGACTCTCAATAGTTATGTTGGTAATATGTTTTTGTCGATGGTTGGTGGTAGTAATTTACATGCATGAAACAAATGCTACAAATTGCACTGAACAAGCCTATATTATGAGTTAAGGTTGGTAAGAGATGAATGGTGTTGAATTCTAGTGTGACAAATAAGTGGTTGAAGAGGGTGTTTATCCTACAATTTGGGGTATTTTGTGGATGGATACAAGAATTATTTACTTGGTGTTTTAGGAATATCCATGTCAAATGAATGTGAATTATATGATCACATCAGTCTTCATGGGTAATTTTCTCATGGATTATAATGATAAGGGTGTTACGCTAGATATTTTGGTAAGGGTTATCCACTCAGAATTCAGAGTAGGGATGGAGGCAACTATGGGTAATTTTGTGTTGATCCGGCAAAGCTCTCTACATTTTTTGGACAAGAGTTAAAAGGGTTGGTCCCCCCTTCATTCTTTCAGGGACATGGAAGACTATTTATGAAACCTTTTAGATCATGTGGAATTTATGTAGGATTGTCTTTGAAACCATTGCCATTTGGGATAACTACTTCCACTTCTATATTTGAAAGCTTTTAAGACCCCTATGGCATTAATGGTGGTTGCGTTGAGTGATAGGAAGGCATCATGTTTGGTTTCATAGGTCAAATTGATGGCTCATTTATTTGGTGTGGGTACTCTCATTCCTCAACACACCCATCATATGGTAGGTTTGGGTCACTTCATGTCGAGATAAGAAACATTAGGCCCTATATAAGCCCAGATGGAAAGTGTTTCAGTGTCACTGGGTTTAGGAGCTACTTTTGGGAGGAGGTGAGTGGGTGGACTATTTATTTAAAATTAGAAAATGGTGGTGGTGACGGGAGGTGGTTCTATGGATGGGGTGACTAGTGAAGATGTTGGATGGGATGGAGGATAGGGGAGGCATGGTGGTGTGGTGCTTGAATTTAGAAACATGTTTGAGAATGTGGGTAGTGGTGGGATTGGTCATGGATTCCATTCTACTAGTGCCTTTAGTGGATAATAGGTGGTTGGTCAGTGTCTATCAATTTAATTATTTTTGTTTCGTTCTTTATGGTGGTCTTTGGTTGTTTTTGTTCTTTGGTTATCGTATGGAGATTTGTCTTCTAGGATGTCTTTTTAGTACTCTTAAGGTTTTAGGTTTTTGCAATTAAAATCTTCTAGACAGTTCTTTTAGATGTAATGTAAGTTTTCTTTGAATTTGAGTATGATTATTATTTTGATCGCAATTTCTTATAATCTTATTTTATTTCTATTAATAATAAGGGACCCATCAACCTTCAACTACCTAAAAAATAAATAAATATTTGATTAAATATTCTTAATATTATTGATTAAAAAATTATTATTACATGTAATCATTTAATATTATTTTTACCAATTTTTAAAATATTAAAATATTTTAAAAAAAAATTTAATAAGTAATCTCCAAAGAATACTAAAACCTAAATTTTAATCAATTTTAATATTTTAAAACAATATTTATTATGTCACGACCCTCTTTAAATATATGTTAATAGTATTTTTTCACCGCAATGACCTTAGCATCTTAAATTCCCATAAGTGCTTATATGTAAATAGTTGTCGTGTAATCATAATATTGATATAATTACTTTTAACATATTTAAGGTGACCGAAAAAAACACTCGATACTATAAAAATAAATAAGATCACTTCCAAGTGATCTTCTCTTAAATTTAGAACATTCATTTCATTTTTTGTATTTTGTATTTTATTTTTTTTGCGAGGGGTTGTCTCAAAAACTTAGTATATGATTAGATATGAATTTTTTATAAATTTGGAATTACATTATAGTTTTTTTTCTATTATTTTGATTTATGTCATTTATTTTAATATAATTTAGATTTATTATTTGACTGATTCACACTTCCAGTTTAGTTGTTTTAATGATTTGGATAATCCGTTCCTTTAAAATTATTCCATTAACTATTTTATATTTTAAAATGTGGTTTCATCCTACTTCTAAGTAAATACTAATTGATAAAATTAAAATTCTTTCTAATGAATCATTCCATACACTTCTAAATCCCAATTCAAAGGAATTTTAAAATAATCAGTATAAAAGCAGATTTTTTAGCTAGTTGTTCGATATAAGGTCTTATAATTGAAAATCAAAATAATATATAACTGCATATTAATTAAAAAATACACAATATTACTATTTTTAATTCCTTAAAAGTCAGGAATCCCTAAGTTAGTTATGAATAGAATTTCATGGTCACAAGTCATTGTTCAAGAATTTAATCACATTAGGATTGTAACGACATATAAAATTTTACAATTATTTTTCACACACCACCATAACATGGAATAACTACATGAGGTTTTATCCCTTTTTGAATTATTAGTATTTAGGCAATACTCAACATAATGGGATGTTGAGATCTAGCGCAACATCAACCACCTGGCCCCTTTTTAACATTCATTGCATTTGCTTCCTATTTTCATTGTGCTGAGGTTTCAATGATGAAGAAGGCACACAATGGCTCATGAATAAAATAAAAATATCCTAAAAGTCACATAATACCAATAGGTAGAGTTTCACTTGATCAAATTGATAGAGAGGTTAAAAACCTTAAAAGATGTAAGCACACCGTATAGATGGTAGAATGAGTTGATCGAGTCTACATAACTACAGCCTTGTCTAAGGATAAAGTAAATCCCTTTTCTTTATTCATAATAATCTCGCTCAACCTCATAGTTTATTTTTCTATCTCTATCACAGTCTTGGATGTTTGGTTTCTAACTATGTTATTTCTCTTTAGTACTTTCTATTTTTAGCATATTTCTCAAAACAATAAGTGACAATTAGTTTTATATTATATATTGATTTATTTTCTATTTTTCTAATTAGATTAAAAGTCTCTTAATCACAAATTTATATCAAACAAGTGTTGATTTATAACTTGTAAAAAAGTAGAGGATTGACTAATACAATCTCTTAAAAATAATACCTTTTTCTTCTTTATTTACAAGGTATCTAGGTACATAGTAAGGATTAATCAAAGGATAATATAGTATGGAATTATTATGCACCAATTCACAAATCTCATTTTTATTGAATGGTTATTATTTCATACTTGTATCAAAAGAATGATGATTGAAAAAGCATGCAAAACAAACTACTTGATTTCATTTCATCACATAGAGATAAGGGTTTGGACTATCATATACACATATCATATTGTTTATGTGAATGAATGTTTATTTTTAACTTATAGACATTTATGGGCCTAAGGGTGTGTGTGTGTGTGTGTGCGCGCACGCGCGTGCTCGTTCCTTAGAAAAGTATTATTACATGATCAAATGAGAATAAATTTTAAAAATATTTTTCACTAATTCATTGATCTGAGAGATGGTTATCTCAAAAAAAAAACAAATGAAGTGGCTCACCTAATTTTAGGCTAAAAAAATCTACATAATTACTATCAAAACTAGAATGCCGCTTTTTGGGATAAAATTTCACTATTTTAACAACTCAATTTTATTCACTTCATCATATCATAATATTTATTCTCTATTTTATTTTTAGCTATTTTTAAACCTTTTTCTCAATTCTTGGAACCTCTTTCAATGTTCAAGTGCGTTATAAATCATATATGTACTTATACACTGTCATTTTAAATTATCAATATATCAAAGGAATTGTATTCATTTCCCTTAAAACACATACAACGATGTCTTCATTTACTATATTTTAAATTTAATTTAGATCAGAACTTTCCTTGTGCTCATTTTATGATTTAGTGTATTATTCATAGGACATAGATCTAATTTACTTAAAAACACTATTTTCGGGGTTGTAAAGTTTTTTGTATAAGACTCTTTTAACTTCATCTATTTATATTTAACTCTAGATAAATCTATTTTATTATTATTTGATTGAAAAAAATAATAAAAATGTAATCTCAGATTGAATGAGATGGTTGAAATTGTAAATGTGTTGCTTTTTGAATAAACATGTATAAATATAATATTTTTAATATACCCAAAAAAAATTAAAAATATATTTAATTAAAATAATAACAAATGTAATCATTTTTTACTAAAAAAATGTTATAAATTTTAATTAGGGTAAAGCCATGAAAAAACATAAAATCTAATAAAACAAAATCTAGTAAAACAAAAAAGAACACATACACTATAATAAGATAATATGAACAATATTGAGTTTAAAAGTATATATCATAAGTATAACACAATGTGATTTCATCTTGGTAAAATCCTAAATTCTAATTATAAAAAATTATACTATATTATGAAATATTTCAATTAAAAATGTAGACCTTGACGAGCAAACTCTTTGAATTTATAGTTGATTGATTATTATTTATAACTATACTAACCAGAATTTCTAAAAGCTTGTTACAACGTTACTGTAACTGTGGATTACATTTTTTAAAATAAGAGGTGAAATCGTTATCAAAATTTTGATATAGTTATCTCAAGAGTGTCATTAAATGATACTCATGAATATATTTTTTATGTCTTAGACAATATGAATTTAAAATCTGACTTGAAATCACAAGATGTGTAATATCCCTCCATCTAATACAAGGATTTATCAAATGGTCCAATATTTAATGACATTATTTTGAAATGAAGTCAAATAATTGAAATTAAAATTCAATAGGTTAAATTTGGTTGTTTTAAAAAATACTTCTAAGTTTTTATTTATCTTAATTATGTCATAACTGTAATAGGGTATATTATATATAATGTTGTAATTAAAATTTAATTATATGATATTAATATAATAGTTAAAATTTAATTTAATTATAATATACTAATATTTTAAAATAATTTAAATGTCCAAAATTAAAGCTATAAAAATAATATTAAATTTTAATAAATATTTAAACTTTTAGAGATTGAAATTAATTTGAAAGATATTTAGAAACCAAAATGATCATAATTCAAAAAAAAAAAAAAAATTAATAATATTAAAAGTTTGATTAAATTTATGTAGTGGAATCACATTACCTCAAGTTTAATAAATATTATTTAATTTTATTTTTAAATAATAAATATTATCTTTTTTGTAATAATATTTTGATTTTTTCTATTCATTTTTAATCTTCCATTTTCATAATATATAGTATTCGCTTCTTGTGATTGATTTTTAAAAAACATTTATTTGAATTTGGTTTTCAAAAAAATTATGGCCTAAAATTTACTATTAAGAGTTGTTATCATTACAAATAGGTAGGTAATTACAAGGTCCATAACTAAAGTATATGCATAGGATCCACACATAGATAAGAAAAAAAAAAACATTTGCTTTTCTTAAATTTTATTGGTTTTCTTAATTGTCATTGCTCTTTAGATTAATCTTGACGACGTAGAATGTTGGCATTAGAATTTGTACAATCAAAATTTTTTTTTTTAAAGACATATATTTGCACTCATCTTCTAAGAAAATTATAATCCTACAAATTACTATTAAAAGCTACTGATATTGAAAATAGATAGATAAAAGGTCCCCAACTCAAATAAACATATAAGATTCACATGTGGATAATTAAACCAGCCTTGTTTTTAAAAAAAAATTATTACTCCAATATTTTTTATTAGCTTTAAACAATAAATGTTTGTTTTATAATCTAGAGGGATTTATTTTAGATATGCCAAATATAGTGTAATTCATAACTCAAAATAATATATTTTATTTAAGGTAAATATCATATACGTTGTATTTCATATTGATATTCTAAATTTGACAACATTTTAAATATTTACATTATTTGAAGAGCACCTTTCGAAGTGGGACATAAGGGTAATTATAGATTTATAATATTTAGGGTGTATTATTTTTGAAATATATGAAAAAGTACAACTTTTATTGTAAAATATTGTCATAACTATTTATTGAAAATGTCTTATGAATCTAATGAAAATAGAGTATTTGTTTCTCACCACTAATCCAAATACATACATATATTGAGAATTATCAATATTGAAAATTATAACTTTACAAATTACTCTTAATAATTATCAATGTTCCAAACAAATAATTATATGGCCCCAGCCAGAATAGACATATAGGGTACATTTATTAATAAAATGTTTAATCATACAAAAATTTATGATATAGATGACAAATATACTGTTGAAATATAATACACCATGTGCACATAGAGAAATTGAAAATAGACATGTAGGATGCATACATTGATAATATATTTTCTTATTTAATTGTACAAAACTTATAATTGTATTAGAAAAATTGGAAATAAATATGGAGGGTGCATAGATGGATAAAGTATCTGATTGTAGAAACATTTGTGACATATATGACAAACAAATAATTATATAGCCCCAACCAAAATAGACATATAAAATACATATATGGATAAGATGTTTGACCATATAAAGTTTTATGGCATAGATAATAAATATATTATTCAAATATAACATGAGAAATTGGAAATAGACATGTAAGGTGCATACATCGATAATATATTTCTTATTTCTTATTTAATTGTAGAATATTTGTAATTGTATTGGAAAAATTGGAAATAAACATGTATGGTGCATACATGGATAAGGTATCTCATTGTAGAGAGATTTGTGAATGATATGATTCTTTTCATTGGTTATGATCTTATCTCCTATCTACACTAGGAGAGAATTATTTTCTGGATAGGAAATAAGCATGCTTATATTTTATTTCGTCGATAGAAATAAGCCTACTTATATTTTACTTGCACTAATGCTACCTATCGATCGAATTGTTTACTTTGATTTTCGATTAAAAATTAATATTATTTTATTTATTTTATAAAATTAAATAAAATATTATTATTATTGTTGACATTTTAAATCATATGAATTAATTAAAAAATAAATAAATATATATATATATATATATATATATATATATATATATATATATATATATAACTAACAATTTTATGAATAGAAATATAAGGTTATTTATATTTTAACTATATTCATATTAAATAGTGATCAAATAATTTAGTTTTTCTTAATTCAAATTATATAAGAAAGGTTTTTCAATAGACTTAAGTAGAATATTATTATCATCAACATTTCAACTTTATCAGTTAATTAATTTTAATAATATTATTTATTTAATTAAAAAAATAAAAATAAAATTATATTATATTAATGAATTGGTAAAAGTTTTTTATTAAAAACTATTTGAATCAAAATGATTAGTGTTTATATTTTGAATCAATAAACTTTGTTTCTTTTATTGCCTCAGATCTTCCATGAGGTGTGTATTCCATGGTGGAAAATGGAATAGCTATATCAATTGGTGCCATGGGTTAGAAGCCAAAACATACTTGGAATGGACTATGCTTGGTCGAGTTGTGCAACGCTCGATTGTATCCATGTTGTATGAAAAGAAGTCCCTCATCCCATGTGCATGGATGTTTGGAGTGTTACATCCAAATCATGTGAACAATCAAGTGGTTTGCCACCTCTATCTGACCATCAATCTATGGATGGAAGGCTATGGACTTCTTCAGCTTGGTATCCATCATCTTCCATAGAGTGGACCAAAATATGCTCAAGAACCTGTTGTCTAGATTTGAGATAATGGACTTGGGGAGACCAAAATGGAGCCATATATGACTAAAATATAGTCGAGCAGTTTCCTTAATAGATATATTTTTCTTACAAGAAATCATGATAGCCATTTTTGAAAAATGGTCAACTACTATAAAAATATAGTCTTTACCATGTTTTGATGTAGGCAAACCTGAGAGAAAATCCATTGAGACGGATTCCCAAGGCCTGGTTAGTTCTGGCAATGGCATGTACAATCCTTGCTTATTATTTGTTGCCTTGGCTATCGCACATGGGGTGCAAGATTTGAGATATATTTCTACATCCTTTCACATATGGGGCCAGTAGAAGTGTTTTTGAAGAACTACCAATGTCTTTTCTATACCAAAGTGTCTAGTTGTCCTACTGAAGTGTGCTTCCCATATCATCTTTTATTGCTCTATAGCCAGAACACAGATATTCCCCATATGACAGAGGACACCTATGGCATTAGTGGTGGTTGAATTGAGTGTTAGGAAGGCATCAAGTTTTGATTCATAGGTCAAATTGATGGCTCGTTTATTTGGTATGGGTACTCTGACTCCTCAACACACCCCTCATGTGGTAGGTGTGGACCACTTCACATTGTGATGGGAAATATTAGGCCTTATAGGCCTAGATGAAAAGTGTTTTGATGTCATTGGGTCTAGGAGCTACTTTTGGGAGGATGTAAGTGGGTAGACCACATATTTGAAAGTGGAAAATGGTGATGATGAAGATAGTTAGTTCTGTGGATGGGGTGACTAGTGAAGATGATGGGTGGGATGGATGATAATAGAGGCATGGTGGTGTGGTGATTGGATTTGGAAACATGTTAGAGGATGTGGGTAGTGGTGGTATTGGTCATGGATTCCTTTATACTAATGGCTTCAATGATTAATAGGTGGTTGGATAGTGTCTACCCATTTCTTTGTTTTAGATTTGTTGTTGTTAGTGGTCTTTAGTTGTTATTGTTCTATGGTTTTTGTACTAAGATTTGTCTTCTAGGATGTTATTTTACTACTCTTTATGTTTTAGGTTTTTAGAGTTGGAACCTTTCAAATATTTTTTAGATGTAGTGTAATTTTGTTTTGGGTTTGGGTATAATTAGCATTTTGATCATAGTTTATTATAATCTTATTTTGATTATATTAATATATGGGTAAGGGACCCATCAACCCTCAACTATCTAGTAAAATTAAATAAATGTTTAATTAAATATCATTAATATTATTGATAAAAAATTATTGTTACATGTAAAAATTGAATATTATTTTAATAAAATTTGAAAATATTAAAGTATTATTTTCTAAATTGACACATATTCTTATAAATTTTAATAATTAGACTCCAATAACTACTCAAACTTAAATTTTTATCCATTTTCAAAGTTTTGAGCAATATTTCTTATGTCAGGACCCTCTTTCAATAGATGTTAATAATCTTTTTTCACCATAAAGACCTTAGCATCTTAAATTCCCATAAGTGATTGTATGTAAATAGCATGCCATGTAATCATAATATTGATATAACTAATTTTAACATGTTTAAGGGTAATAAAAAAAACACTTAATTCTATAAAAATAAATAATCTCACTTCCAAGTGAGGTTTTCTTGAACTTATAACATTTATCCCCCCTTTTTTTAGCGAGGGGAGGAGGAAGGAGGGGTTGCCTCAAAATTTTAGATTTGGTTATTAATTTGATATAAATTTGGAATTATATTAGATATTTTATTGAATATTTTAATTTGTGTCATCTATTTTGACATAGCTTAAACTCATTTTTTGACTGATTCAGACTTACAATTTAGTTGTATCTATGATTTATACAACCCACTCCTTCAAAATTATTCCATTGGCTACTTCATATGAAAAATGTGGATTCATGCTACTTCTAAATAACTGTTAGTTGTTAAAATTAAAATTCTTTCTAATGTGTCATTATGTACACTTTAAAATTCTAATTCAAAGGAATTCAAAATTAGTCACTATACAAGCACATTTTCTAGTTAGTTATTCTATAGAGGGTCCCATGACTGAAAATCTCAATAATATATAACTACACATTGATTAGAAAACATACATTCTTACTAGTTTTAATTCCCTACAAGTCAAATAACTTGAAGCTGGGTATAAATACCATTTCATGGTTGCAAGTCATTGTTCAAGAATTTAAGCACATTATTATTGTACCAACATATAAAATTCCACCATTATTTTTCACACACCACCATAGTGCATGGGAGAACTACATGAGGTTTTATCCTTTTTAAATTATTGGTATGTAGGTGATACTCTACATAGTGGGATGTTGATATCTATCACAACATCAACCACTTGGCCCCTTTTTTGTATTCATTTCATTTACTTCCTATTTTCATCGAGCCAGAGTTTCAGTAAATAATAAAGCACATATTGGATCCTAAATCCAATAAAAACATTCTAAAATTCACATAGCACCAATACGTAGAGGTGCCCCTGATCAAATTTATAGAGAGGGAAAAAACCTTAATAGACATATGCACACTCTACAGATGGTAGAATGATCCGATCGAGTCTAGATAGTGCAACCTTGTCTAAGTATAAAGCAGAGCATTTTTCTTTATTCATAATAATCTCATTCAACCTCATAGTTGATTTTTCTATCTCTATCACAGTCTTGGATGTTTGGTTTCTAGCTAATTTATTTCTCTTTAATTCTTTTTATTTTTAGCATATTTCTCAAAATAATAAGTGTCAATCATTTTTGTATGGTTTATTATATATATTATACATTTTGATTTATTCAATTATTTGTCTAATTAGAGTAAAAGTCTCTTAATCAAAAATATAGATCAAACAAATGTTGATTTATAACTTTTAAAAAATTAGGGGATTAACTAATGCAATCCCTTAAAAATAATATCATTTTTAATTTATTTACAAAGTCTTTTGGATCATAGTGGAGACTCATCAAAGGATAATACTTCATGGAAGTTTTATGCATCAATTGAAAGATATCCTTTTTATTGAAGAGTTATTATTTCATACTTGTATTAATGTGGTGACGATTTAAAGAGCTTACAAAATAACCTACTTTCTTGCATTTCATCATATAAGGATATAGGTTTAGACTATTATATATGCATATCTAATTGTTTAGATGTATGAGTTTTTATTTATATATTATCAAAATTTAAAGGCCTAACTAAGTAAATTCCCTTAAAATAAAATAATAAAATATATTTTTTATATCTTTTCAAGGTCTCTTGGAAAGTATTATTACATAATCAAATGAGAATAAATTTCCCACTAATTATTTTTTTAATATCTTTTCAAGGTCTCTTGGAAAGTATTATTACATAATTCATTGATCTAAAATATGGTTTTGTCAAGCAAGAACAAATGAAGTGGCTCACCTAATTTTAGGCTAATCAAAGATACACAATCACCATAAAAAATAAATTTCCATTTTTTTTTGGATAAAATTTCATTATTTTAACAACTCAATTTGTTTCACTTCAACATTTCATAATAGTCATTCTATATTTTATTTTGAACTATTTCTATAACGTTTTCTTCACACTTCTAGCCTCTTTCAAAGATCAAGTGATTTATAGATCATGTATGTGATTGAAAGTTTGATATAATTATCTCAAGAGTGTCGTTAAAGGATACTCATGAATATATTTTCCTTATATTAAACAATCTGACTTGAAATCACAAGATGTGTAATATTCCTCCATCTGATACAAGGCTTTATCAAATGGTCAAATATTTAATCACATTATTAGAAATGAAGTCAATTTAATGAAATTAAAATGTAATAGAATAGATTTGGTTGTCTCTAAAAAACACTTCTAAAGTTTTATTTATCTTAATTATGTTCCAAGTGTAATAGGGTAAAGTAGTTTTCAAACAACGTTACACTATATATATTTACATATAATATTGTATTTCAAATTTAAATATATTATAATAAAATAATAGCAAAAATTTTATTTAATTATAATATAATAATATTTTAATTTAATTAAAATTCTCAAAATTAAAATTATAAAAATAAGGGGTATGAAGTGCAAAGTCCCTACGTCACAATTTGTAGTGTAATTTTGGGGACATGATATATATATATATATATATATATATATATATATCAAAAAACCATCTTAATGCATTTTTTGAAACAAAATTATCATAATACATTCGTCAAAACCACAAATAGATTGCCTCTAGTGAGCTCTTAACAAGATTTTGTCAATCCCTTTGCTTGAAGAATACTGGAAGACTAAAAATTTTCATTTCTAATTTTGTAAATCCATTGAAATATTTCCTTCACCAAGAGTTTTTCTACTTCAAATTAATTCTCAAATTTTAAAACATGATTTGGAATAAATGAGAAGAATAAAACCATTAAATACAGGGGTTGAAATTGCACACTATATTTTTACCTTTCCAAACGTGATAAATTTTCTTAGTTGGGGTCTCCATATAGCCTAGATCATTCATGATACCAATAAAATCTGCACAATTTTCTTTGAAAAATTATTTCCATCTACAACTAATCCATTCTATATATGAAAGCAATGGTAACTAAAACTAATTGAATCTAAATACAAATTCTTTGATATGTACATAGTGATAACATCATCTTTGATTGATTTTACATAATCATTATGTCATAATTTTTTTTTTAATGTAATTTTTAAAATTATATCATCAACCATCTTACATACCAATTACTTCAAGATTTATATTAAATCTAAAATTCTAGGAATAGAAATTAGTATTAGCCAAATTTTAAGTGAATATGAGCAAAGTACTGAGAAATCTCTAAACAATAAATACTTCGTTATTAAAAAAATGTAATGAAGTATTTATAAGGGATATAAAACATTGAATATAGTTGATTAAATTTCACACTACATTTATGCCTTTACAAACTTGATAGAGTCACTTATTTGGGGTCTCCATATAGCCTAGGTCATCGATGATACCAATAAAATGTACACAATTTTCTAAGTCCCTATAGGGTAGTATCCATTTCGATATTCTAGATAACTCCCATGTTTTTTTTACCAAACAACTAGTAAGGTAATGCCAAACAACCATTGTTTTAGTAGTACCCATAATCAAAAGGGTAAATAATATGATGTTGCACATGTGAAAATCAATTATGCTCCATATAGAACTACGTATCCCATGGAAATGGTCCATCCCATGCAAACATGAAATAAAGACATCGATTTAAAAATGCTTCCAAAAAAAATTGTATGTATTGGACACTCAAGGAAACAATGGAAATCTCCCATGTTTTTAGTCCATGTTAATCAATGTGGTAAACCAAATCTAGAAAAATCCCATGGCAAAAATGAACTCCAAAACTTTGGAATCTACCTCCTTATTCAAATAAATATAGGAAAAAAAGTTGAAAATATTTGGACTAGAGGTTGAAGGATTATGAATAGTAAAAGCCTAAAAATTGGGTCAAATCGACACTATTTGACACTATATTAGAGAATGTCACTCTCTATTTCACATAGTTGTATGGAAAAAAATGAAGATGAAGCAGCATCTATAAGTTTAGAATTTTGAAGATTGAATCAAACCTTTGTGGAATAATTTCTCATCATAGCACCCTTAGCAAGCTTCACCAAGTGGAAAGCTTCTAGAGTTCTAGCGTAAAATAATTTTAGCATATGTAAAGCCTACGTTGTGCTGACCACAAATTTTTTCTTTTTACATATTTGAATGCCCTAACAGCCACCATGCCCTATGCTATACGAATGCTCCACCCCTATAACTAGCAAAAATCTTCTACATAGGGGGTGATACTACCATCTGGAATGGAGATATAAGCCTACAAATGCATCGCCCTTCCCTGCCATAAAAATCCTTTGTCATTGCAAACATTATCATGACTTCATAAAAGAACATATAAATTGTGTATCTAGTCATAATATACCAAATAATTTATTCAAAGACCTTCTTAAATACCTTGTAAGTTATAGTACAAAACTTTAGCATATTTCTGAACACCAAAAACAAACCAACTTTTATTGATCGGTAGATTAGGGAATAACATAGAGTTGAATCATATTAAATCCTATATTATCTCCTATTGGACTAATAATCCTAAATTTCTATAACTATCTAGACTTTTAGAGGTTGGAATTAATTGTAAAGATATTTAGAAACTAGAATGATCATAATCCAAAAAAATTGGAAGAAACTGATAACTTTAAAATTTTGATACGAAGTGGAGTTTTACACTTTTTTTAAAACCCCAATGTGCATTTTAGTGATAAGGTATGATCTTGGTTAGTATAGAATTATTCTAAAAATTATTATAAATCATTAGGAAATTTATCTCCTTTATTTAAACCATAATTAGTTAAAAATATATTTTAAAAACATAAAACTTGGTGGTTTTTGAGGGACATATCACAAATAGACATTTATATATTTTCACACCATGAAGAATCTAAAATGTTCAAATATGAATATTTGAAATGAAATTTTTATTTTGAAATCAAATTCTACATTTTTTCTTATATCACTCTTGACCTTTTCTTAGAACCCTTGATTTTATTCACTTCCCATCCATTCCTTGTGTTTGTTATCTTACACACACACACACACACACACACACACACACACACACACACACACACACACACACACACACACACACACACACACACACACACACACACACACACACACACACACACACACACACACACACACACACACACATCTCAAATTTCACATTAAGACCTTATTAATGTTTAAGTCAAAAATAAATCACAAATCTCATGCGACATAATAAAAAGGTTGAATTGACCCAAACAAAAGTAGGACTAGGAGAATCAAGAGTATGCTACTGTAACTATGAATAAAACATAAAAAATATATAAAAAGACTTTAAAAATAAGGAAACTAAATAAGAGACAAAAAAGAGAGAAGGGTAGAAAATGGAACTTAATATTGAATAAATACACATCAATGAGAACTTAATAGAAAATTGTAATCAATAAATAGACATTTACTCCAAATCAATACAAAATGATATCTACACAATACAATGAACCAAAATTAAGTGTTAACAATAAATTATCATTAATGTTAAGTTTATACCATTTAAAGGAAGAGATAATTAATAATAAATTTTTGTCATCTCAAAAATGAAAGTTATATATGAGCTAACCATTTAAACACAATTAATATAAAGAGTTTAAAAAAATTTAAGAAAAATAATTTAACAATAATACATATCTAAAAGATGAAATTTACAAGTGACCTAACTATTTTTGAAAAATTAAAAAATAAACTTAAATTATATACATTTTTCTTATAGATAGTCTTAGTTTTAGGTTTACATCTTATATTATTATAACTCATGAAAAATCTTCATAAATGCAACAAATCTTAAATAAAATTAGTAACAATAAATTTGGGACATTTATATTATGGATAAATTTTTATTAAAAAATATCTTGTAAAATCCTTTTTTTAGTCTAGTGGTTTTTAAAACTAAAAATCTCAATGTATAAGGAACTCTCAATTAAAATTACTACGAAATATAAAGTAAAATTACTAACCATAATTGCTAGTGGCCTTTTTCGTTAAATCTTAGTAAATTAAAATAAATATAAATTATAATTACCAATCACAAATGTAGAACATACTCATGATTTAAAAAAAACATTCTCTCTAATTATAACCATTGAAGGGCCTTGAATTTATTATAAAGTCCTAAAGATATTAAATTGCAATATAAAGTTAATAATTGATACTAATTTATTTATTATTCTTCAACATGCGAGGAATGGTTCAAACCATCCATTTCCTATTCTTTTATGTCAAAGTACAATGGTATCAAAATCCATTATATAAAAGATGGCTTTTATACCACTATTAAAGTCTATCCCATTCAATGGAATTTTCAAAATAAGAGCAAAGCTCAATGGTGGATGGTTATTAACAATTTGGGGAACCTGGGTTGTGATCTTATTTATGTAGGAGGAATCCTTATAGTCAATATAATTGACAAAACTCTTCACATGACCCATGATGAATGGGTTTTAGGGACAATATTATAGAGATTATATGTGTATAATATATGAATAAAAATAATGACACTACCACAACTAATGCTATTTGTGTAATGGGGTACAAACCTCATAAGTTATCCTTGATTTGTTTGAATCCACTCTTGCCGTAGGTTTTGTATAGGCCATCACGAGTAACATTATCAAGAATTGAAGGACAAGGCACCATTTTTAAAGAAATTATTTTTATTTTAGACTATTGAAGTGGATTTAAATTTTTAGTAAAAGAAGACAAATAATTTTTAGTTTGGTTTTGTTTTCTTTAAATTGATTTAATGTGGAATTATAAAATGATCTAATAAAATATTAAGATATATAATTTTATTTCTTGAGATATGACAACTTACACTGATAATGAATTATGAACTAGTTAATAACCAAAAATGAGTATCCAAACATCGGGAGTTATTTAAATTTATGTTTTAGTGAAAATTTTGACCCTAATATCAAGGCCTAATATTTTTCATGACTATTGGTAAATGGAAATGATGGTATGTTAGTAATTAGGTATTTTTTTCTAATCATGGTTAGTCCAAGTTTTTCTCTACACTAGAACATTGTTTAGATCATGCACCATCAAAATATATAGACCATAATTATGGAGGACCTTCAAATTCTCAATCATCATTCAAAGGTTTTTTTTTGAAAGTGTAAATCCTACATATGACAAGACAAAAATCATTTTTTTCATTTTTGGTATTATATTCAATGATTGCATATTTAATGTTTAATTATTTATCAACTCTCATCTAATTGGCCATTGCTTTCAAAATCCATCACTTATGTTAAAGGTTTATTTCCTTATAATCATTCTATGCATTTTTACAAATAATGACTTAAGGGTACCCTATAAGGCTCAATAATGTCAACTACAAGTGGGTCAAAAAATATCTAGTTGGATCACCACTCTCTTTTATTTATCTAGGGTTAAACCTAACTTATTTTAGATTTTACTGGGAATCACATTAGATGAATCCCCTACCTTAACTTATATATTATTAACATTTTTTCCAAATATTATATTAATCAATAGGAAGTTTTGGACTTTTAGTTTGTCTTTATAGATTACCATATCAATATGTCTAACCATTGATATTTAAAAAAATAATTTGTTAGTTATCGACTTTAATAAACAAATTCTTTTCCATTTAATCTGAGACAACTCATGAAGGGTGTTTTTTGATTCAATTTTATTCATGTTCATAACTATAGTTTATATATTTTCATTAAATGGGTTAACATGATAATATTAATAATTTATTTTTGGGGGAAGAAGAATGCTACTGGCCTTTGGATCAGGAATAGTACTTACATTATTATTTGGACATGTAGAACTGCTGACAAGTTATTAAATATTATTTCTTAGATTTTATTTCTTTCATTGAAATTGTTGAAAGGAATGAATCTTATTTGTATTATCTTCTAGCTCATTCTCATCATCGACTCAGAATGACAAATCATAAGTTTCAACCACCATTGTAGTACTAGAAAATTTGGGTGCACTAGATGTATTGAATGAGTCATGGTGAAGTCATGGTGATTTGGAATAGTTTGATACCATTCCATCTCCTTTTAAAATATTTAAAAGGAACTAAATAATTATATGTAGTCTATCTCACCATGTTGTGTGGTAAAATGAACCCTATACTAGTTGGGCATATCCATATCATAAATTTTTATCTTAGGGAGATTATCATGTGATGGATCTACATTATTATTTGGCTTTTTAAATGTTTTATTATATGTTTTGAATGTTAAATTCCTATAAGTTTTTTTATTACTATTTTACCTAGGTGTGTATTCATATTAATAAACTCATTATTGGGTTTGTGTACCACATTTTCAATGGAATCTAACTTTACTTTAGTGGAATTATAAGTTGTATGCTATATACCTGAGATGTTGAACTGTACTAGGGATTTGTTTTATTTTTTCTAGTTAGGTATGGGGATAGAATTATTCATAAAGCCTAAATATTTTTTTGGGTGTATTATGAGCTTAAGGTAACTTTTGAAAGACATGATTTAGATTATAGGCACAAATATTCTAATTGGTGTTTGGAATAGATTCAAGGCTAAAAATTTTGGATTTTAATTGGGCATGGATAAATATTGAAATCCTTAAGAATTCAATTAATGATTAATGTTTATGATATACATATGATAGAATATTGATATTTTGGGTTCTATACCAAAATATTTAAATGGTTGAATATAGGGAGTTTTTGTATATTTCCCTGGCTAATACAATAATAGACCCATGTAAAGCATATATACGACCATACATATTTTAGAATATTGTATTGAATGACATGATCAGTTCTTTACACTCTCCTTCAAGATATAAAATGGTAATACACCAAAATATGTTTATTAACTTTCACAAAATATGAAATTAATATATTATTACATTAGTTCCATGTGGTTATCACATTTTCCAGAAGACTTAAGAAATAATCGTACACAACATATTGTAAAGTGAAAGGTGATATTCCACATGCCATATATTCGTGAATTACACTAAAAAAATATTAAAGAATATTTGAATCTTAAATATGTTCTTATGTTGTTCATTCTCTAAAAGGGGATAAATAAGGAAGGTACCTCTTAATATTTTTGGGTAACTAATGGAAGTCACCAAGGAAATCAATGGCAGATTTGGCTAGTCAATTCATGATGAAATAGGGGTTTTGACTCACATGGATTGGTTAATTATTGAGTTATATATCACCTCAAGACACTATTATTTGATCTTGGTTTTCGATGATTTTTTAAAGGTGACACCAAGGATAAACCTAAAGTTATGTTAGACCTTATTAACCTTGCCAATGGGTCTAGTGTATGTAAACTCAAGTGGATAAAATCATTAAGAATTGTGGGCCCTCCTTCTAGAGCCAATTTAAAAATAATGTGTGTTTTATGCACATGAAAGACATTAAGGGGTAAGACCCTCTATTTTTCTAATAAATAATCACATGAGGGAGTAAAATTTTAGTATATCAGTTATTTATCTTAGATGGTTATGATATGAATAATGTATACCATCTAACATAAATATTCTAGGAATTAACTTAACCTAGATTTAATGATATAAACTAAGATGGATCTGATTAAAAAAAGGACAAAACATGAAAGAAAGGTAGGGAAGAAAATAAAGGGATCTATGAATTAGATTGAATAATAAATAGTAGATGGAAGATAATTAGTGAAAGGAGGGGGGGCTTAAAGTGACACTTTTTTTTAAAAATAAAAATAGCTGAACATGGAAATAATTCTAGAGACACTTTGAAAAATAATTTCATAATAACACAAGAATATGAATTATGAAATATCTAGTAAAAGTGCATGAAATTTATACATTTTTTTTAGACACTTGGAGACACTTTTTCTTAAATATATAATTTTTTTCTAATACCCAGATGATAAAATTGTGTGAAATTACTACATTTTTATAATGTAATGGTACTTTTGTGAACAAATAAGGATATTAAAAAAATTAATAAAGAAAATTAAGAAAATTAATTTTTATATGAAATTTCATATCTAAATAAAGGAAATGTCAAAGAGTGTTGATGATATTTTTTCTTAATTTCTTAATATATATATATATATATATGTATGTATGTATGTATGTATGTATGTATGTATGTATGTATGTATGTATGTAGTTATGTATATAAAATAATATTAAAAGTCAACATAATAATAAAAATGAAAATACAAGTGTACAAACACAATTTTTTGACCTTAAATTCGTGATTTTTTAAAATCATAGCCAAGTATGTGTATATTTTTGAGGTATATGTTTTATAAACTTTTTATTAATAATCAGAAACTTATAAAGGTATTTATAGTGATATGTATATAAACCATAATGAGGAATTTTGTGTATAAATTGGTTAATAATTAAAAATAATAGTCATGTGGATTGCTCCATGGTATGTTTTAGGCTAGGTTTCAATGCCTCCCCCCAAGCTTAAACCCAAACAAGTCTAGGAGGGAAAGTGGAAAAGTCAAAATAAAGATTTCTTGAAAGGATGCATGATTTTTTAAAATGACATGCATCCTTTGAAACACATTTAATGGGAGGTAATGTAAATATTTCAAAAGAAATTGAAGAAAAATCCATGTTCCCTTTGTATTGTAAAGGGCATACACCCTTAAATTTTCTATGCAGTTTATGTGTGATATAGTTTGTTTGTGTTGTATATATTTAGTAAATTAAATGTAATAAGTTTACATTTAAATTATAAGCATAAGTTTAAAATTAATTTATATTACATTTGATATTCTTATACTTTAAATTTATTTTACTAAATAAAAAAAAAATTGCCACTCTACATCTTCTAGAAATAATTCTAGAGTTGTAGGAATTACAATTTAGGATAATGTTTTTCAAAATCTATTCTATGAATACTTAGTTTTCAGAATTTAAATTTTGAAAATTGACTAAAATATTGGACTTATTTAGATATAATCTCAAGTATGGATTTCATTAGTCTAGATCAATATTTGTATGCCACTTCTTTCTTTTCACTTTTAGCTATCTAGATTTTAAGGCATTTATCATCTATATTAGCAAAGAAAAAAGAAGAGGTATGTTATGGAATTAAAATCCAAGTCACATTTGATGCAAACATTAGTATAGACCCAAATATTTGATTTTTATATATCTTATTCCTAAGAATCAAAATTCTAGAGTTGAGAATCCCAATCTATATCTATGTATATAAGGGTGACCAAAGACTAGTTGAGAATCCCAATCCCAACCCCATAGTTGAGTTCTTGTTGTCTTTATATGTTATTCATAGCTTTTCCATAGTAGAGTCGATCATAGAATATACAGATGGGTATCCCCAATTCATTATAGTGTGTTTCCCAACTCAACTTGATCTACAGCTAACCCAATTTGTACCCAACTTGATGTATGAAGGGAACTAAGAGCACATATTCCTTAATCAAGTATATTAAGAATGGGATAATTAGACAAAGTTAGGTCTTGATGGGCCCTATAGGCCAAATGAAGTCCCTATCATACTTTGAGTATGCCTAATCCACAATATATTAAATCAATGGATAGTTTAGGAATAGGGCCTATACCATCAATATATCAGAGGTCATCATTCTGAATTCCTTATCTCAATTTCAAAATTTTCCTAATTGATAAGACAGGGGAAGATGTCCATACCTAATTCATTTATGTCAAGGATTAGGGAAAGATAATATTATCATATAATATTTATATTTTCTTTGCCTGATACCATATCAAGGTAATCTTCCCTTATTGATAGATAGAGAGGGTCTAAGTCATAACTATTAATGTAACTTGATTTCCTGATACCTAGTTTTGATTTTTTTTAGATTAAGGCATAGCTATTAATGTAAGTGTTACTCTTGATAGATATATTTATTATTGGCTTACCTATTTAGCTATGTCTTACCCAATAATTCAAGGGGATATTTATTCCTGATATATGGCTTCATTCTTATCCTACATACTTTCCCATTCTAAAATATATTCTTAGATATTAAGGATTTTTTATTCCAAATATATAGCTTGGACATATTCTTTACCTACCTGCATAGTTATGCCTTACATACTTATATTATGTTATTGGCAAGGGAATCCAGCTTCCCAATATATAGTATAAGAAATGAAGTTTTTGAATCATAGTATGTATGTAGTAGATATATGCCATTGAGTATGCCATACCTACTTTATCTACTTGAGTAATCACTACTCAATTAAATACCTGAGCCATTTATTAATCTTGAGAATGACCAACCTAAGTACCTGATCTATATCCTAATATTGAATATAGATTCCCTACCTACCTACCTTACCTGCTTAAGTAGGACCTACCTACCTTACCTGCTTAAGTAGGACCTACCTACCTATCCTTCTAGCCCTACCTACTTGAGTATGTCCTACCCAATTGAATACCTGAGCCATATCTTGACCTTGAATGATCATATCTAATCCTTACCATATCTATCTTACTAAATTAATATATTCAACATCTGATACCCAACTTAATAAGTAGTCCATGTCCTGAAAGGATATGGGGAATTATCATTATTGAAATTAAGTGGAAGGGGTATTATTAAATCAAGGAATAAAAGAGAGTTGGAATTATCAAGGGATTATTGAGAATTAGGAGAGGGTATTTTATCAACTATATAGACAAAGGAGAGGGGCATTGACCTATCCATTACTTAAAATAATATGGGAAATTCTAACCTATATAAATAAAGGAATGAATAGGGATGATCAAGCACAAACAAGAAGCTATTACACCAACCATCAAGTTATTAAAGGGAATGATATTAAATATGAGAATGGATGAGGAAGGAATGAGTATAGATTATGAGGAATGATGAGGTTAAATGCGGGAGTGATTAGAGATGATGATGGATGAGGAGGGCATGATTAGGGATAATTAGGGATGATAAGGTAGTGACTAGGGATAACAAGGGTCAATAATGGAGTGATAGGAGACAATGAGGGATGATGGAGTGACTAAAGATGATGATGGATAATGAAAGTTTATTACATCATAGCTATACATGTGTAATATATATTATCTAGTTGACCTTTTCTACACCATGTGTGGAAGATAAATGTGTTTTGTTCTTTCATAATTAATGGGTGTTGAGGCACATTATTTACATGAAATAGATAGGATGGGAATAAAAAATACACCATTGAATGGTCACTAACTTCCTAACAAATGGACACTTTTGGAAATACCAAATGGGCACTACACACTGAAGGATAAAATGAGTACTAGGCACTATCATAGATAAGTTCCCATAGTAAATAAATATACACCCCTATAAATAGATATTACATAATATTTTTTTACAAAAAAAGATAAGGGAAAATGAAGGATTAATTAGGTATGATGTGGGATGTTGAAGGAGTCATAACATATGATGAGGGATAATAAGGGATGATGGAGTGTTTAGGAGAAACAATGGGTAATAAGGGTTGATAAACGTGTGATTATAGAAAATATATGAATCAAAATGATTTGGATTTAGATTTTAAATGAAGACAGTGAGAAATATAAACATAAACCAAGTCAATATTCTATAATAATTAAATAATTTAGGTATTATTGTCTATAACATTATTATTTTTATAATCAATTAAATTCTTCACTTAGTATAGTACTAAGGACAAAGGGATATCCACTCCTATCATCTTTATTTTTTTGTTTTAAATATTACTTTATTGTATTTTTAAATATTTAATAGTATTTGAATATTTATGTTTTACACATGTAATAATATTATTTTAACAAACTTGTTTATAATTTTTTTAGTTAATTTTTTTAATCACCTCCATCTATCTTTCTCTCTCACACACACACATATATATGGGTAAATAATTTAGAGTTAATTTTATATACATATATACATACACACACACACACACACACACACACACACACACACACACACACACACACACACACACACACACACACACACACACACACACACACACAGATAAATATAATTTTAGTTTATTATAATAATATTTTGATTTCCTCCTGTTAATGGGTCAGTTTTATTTTAAGGCCAAGATACTTGATAATACACTAGACTATTTACCTCCCCATCTTGAAATGTTCAAGCTAATTTTTATGGGGAATTTATGAAAAATCCATGGGATTTAGGGGTAGGGTCTATAATACATGATCATGTTCATCTGTTAGTTATAAAAACATCTATGAAGCTTGTTTATAGTTCCAAAAATGAGTCAAAAGTATAAGCTCAATAATTAATGCATTGTTAATATAGACCTTTCTATAGGTATAGAAATAACCTAGAATAGAAACCACCCAATAGGTCACTAGAAATAACCTTTCTATGGGTATAATAGGACTTTCAATAATTAAGGTATAATAGGCCTTTCTATAGGTATATAAATAACCTAGAATAAAAACCACCCAATAGGTCACTAGAAATAAATATCATGGAAGCAACCCTTCCAAACTAGTGTCGATTTCACAATATAGTGCAACCGTTGAGCTACATTGCATAGAGTTTTATTTTGATTTCAAGATATTTTAGAAGGAGATGAATAGGTAGGAAGGTTTTATTAATCACATACAACCATCTTCCTACACTGATCAGAGCCATTCCAATACAATAATGGTCTTTGAGACCTATGATCTCCCATTCCCAGTAGAGGATGAGAATGAACTAGAGGATTATATAGATGAGTTCCATGCATTCCAATAGTTCTAGAAAAATAATTACAATTTGAGGAGAAAATATTTTATTACTACTCTAATGCCTCCAGACAATAATGCTACAACTCATCAATAATGTTAGTGTTGGGGTTGAATATGTTGGCTCAATATGGTATTGATTGCATAGTGATTGTGGGAGACTAGATGGTAAAAAATTGGGATTTTAACAATATAAATGATAGTTTTTAGAATGTTAAAATTACCTTTAGTCAGATGTGAGATGTGTTGGATTATCTCAGTGATTAGGAAGTTGTGTACTTATTATTGGAAGCTATTTTTGTTGTTGATGACTTAGTCAACATGGTTATAGAATAATTTGAAGACATCATCATCAACAATGATTTGGGTGCTCGGATGGAAGAAAGGAATTTAGTCTCTTTAATTTTAAGAGGGAAATATATGAGATTTCTACCTGTGATTATGATTTGAGGGAAGATATCATTATTAGATGGAATGGATTCATTTCCAACACTAAAGTTTTATTTATCCCAAGCCCACTATAATTTAACATCATGATGGTAGTTTCTTAATATGTTTACGTATGGTGGGGGTGATCAACAACTATGTTGGTAATATGTTACGTTCTATGGTTGGTGGTAGTAGTTTGTAGGTATCAAAAAAAATTATAGATTACACTGAGTGAGCCTTTTTTAACATTTTAAGGATAGTAAGAGACAAATGGTATTCAATAGTAGTGTGATTGAAAATAAATTGAAGAATATGTTTGTTCTACAATTTGGGGTATTTTATGGATGGTTAGTATAATTATTGGTTTGGTGTTTATGGAGTCTCCATGATAAATGAAAGTGAATTCAATGAACTCATCAGTCTTCATTGGTAATTTTCTTACGGCATATAAGGATGAGTATGTTATACTAGATATTGTGTAAGCGTTATCCACCCAGACATAAGAATAGGGTTGGAGTCAACTACATGAGTGACTTTATGCTAAGGGAGAAATGCTATCTAATTTTATTTGGAGAAGATTTTAAAGGTTTGGTTGGCCTTCATGCTTAGGAGGACATGGAAAATTGTTTATGTAAGTTTTTGGAGCATGTGGAATCTATGTAGGATTGCCTTGCAACTATATCCATTTGGGATAACTACTTCTACTTATATATTTGAAATATTTTAAGACACCTATGGAATTAGTAATGTTTACATTGAGTGCTAGGAAGGCATCAATTTTGGTTTTAAATATCAAATTGATGTTTTGTTGTTTGGTGTGCATGTTCCTATTCCTCAACACACCCCTCATGTGGTAGGGGTATGCCCTCTAATTTAGTGATAGGTAACATCAAGACCTATGTGATACTATATGAAAAGTGTTATGGTGCCACTAGGGTTAGGAAGTGATTTTGGGAGGAGTCAGATGGATAGACTTCTTATTGAAAGTGGAAAATGGTGATGGTAGAGGAGGTGCTTCTTTAGATGGGGTGACTAGTGAATATTCTAGGTGGGATGAAGGATAGTAAATGCATGGTGGTGTGGTTATCAAATTTAGAAACATTTTTGAGGATGTGGGTGATGGTGGGATTGGTCATTGATCCTATTCTACTTGTGGCTTCAGTGGCTAGTAGGTAATTTTTCGGTGTCTACCCTTGTCTTCATTTGTAATTGGTAATTGGTCTATGGTTGTTTTCTTATTTGGTTGTCCTACCATTATTTTTATTCCAAGGTGTCCTGTTGTTACTCTTCAATTTTTATGTTTTATGGTTTGAAACCTGCTAAAAGGTTTTTATTGGTGTAGCGTAGGTTTTCTTTGGGTTTTGTGTATGGTTATTATTTTGATCTCATTTTTTGTAATCCTATTTTGTTTCTATTAATAGATAGATAAGGGAAAAATCAACCCTCAATTACCTAATTAAAATCAATAAATATTTACTTAAATTTTACTAATATTATTGATATAAAAATTTATCATCACATGTAATTATTGAATATTATTTACACAAAATGTAATGACATTAATAGTCTCTAAATTGACACATACTCTTTTAATTTTTAATAATTAGTCTCCAAGCACTACTAAAACCAAAATCATTATCCATTTCAATTTCTGAAGATGATTTATTATGTCAGGACCCTCTTCCAATAGATGCTAATAGTATTCTTTCCCCACAACAACCTTAACATCTTTAATTCCCATATGTGTTTATATGTAAATAACATGTCTTTTGATCTTAATATTGATAAACTAACTTATAACCTATTCAATGTGACCCCAAAAAACACTTGATACTATAAAAATAAATAGGCTCACTTTTGAGTGATATTTTCTTAAAGTTAGAACAATTGCCTATTTTTATTTTTTATCTTTTTTTTTTGGGGGTTGGGGGGGTGTTTGTCTTAGGATTTTATAAATATTATTTGGTACTTGTTTTATATAATTAGGAATTAAATTAGATCTCTTATTTAATCTTCTAATTTGTTCAACCTATTTTGACATAGCTTAGACTCACCGTTTAACTGATTCACGCTTTTAGTTTAGTTGTTTCTATGATTTGGACAAGCCACTCCTTAAAAACTATCCCATTGGTTAGTTTCATTAAAAAAACATAGTTTCATCCTCCCACCAAATAAATTCTAGTTTATAAAATAAAAATTCTTCTTAGTGGGTTATTTTATATACTTTACAATCCTTATTCAAAGGAATTATAAAATAATCACTATAAAGGCATGTTTTCTACCTAATTGTTCCATAAAGTGTCCTATGATTTAAAATAACAATAAAATATAAACACACATTTATTATAAAATACCCATTCTTATCAATTTTAATTCCCTACAACCTAGGAAGCCCTAAGCTAGGTATGAATATCATTTCATGGTCACAAGTCCTTGTTCAAGAATTTAATCACACTAGGATTGCACCAACATATAAAATTTAAAAATTATTTATCACACACCACCATATCATGGGATAAATACATGAGGTTTTATCAATTTTTAAAGT
>JARHVA010002244.1:917500-942500 GCA_037957365.1 Torreya grandis
ATTGGAGGAATATAGTAATTGCAAAAAAGTTTCTAAAAAAGAACTCGATAATCATTATCTAAAACTTCTAAAAACAAAAAATAAAAAAAAATAAAAAAATAAGAAAGTTAAGTTACATATTTCAAATATATATCCTAATTTAAAAATTTTAATCATTTAAAATTAATTACTAATTACTAGTTTTCCCAAAATTTAAATCTATTTTAAAGTATGTTGTATGAGTATAATTTTTTTTTAAATTTATTATAAATAAATTTATTATTTAGAATTTATTAATTATTTAAATTTATTTGTCTTTTAGTTATAATTATAATATTAATTGGTTTAAATTTTTTAACCAAAATTTTAAATTTATTACCCTAGTATTATAACTTATTTTAGAACAATTTAAGAGAGATTACTAAATAAAATTATTTAAAAATGACCAAAAAATTAAAAGAATAAATATAACTAAGAATTCAATGAAGAAAACTTTGAAAATTGAGACTAAAAACTGTCTTCCTATGCCCAAGAAGAGAAAAAAATACTTAAATTTCTTATTTTATTTGTTTTTCTTATTTCTATTTTTAAAAGTTTTAGATAGTGGCTATCTTGTTCTTTTTTAGAAACTTTTTTGCAAGGACTATATTTCTCCAATTTTAAAAATGTGTAATTTTGTTATTCTTACACATATTATTTCTGTGATAAAGAATTATATAATGAAATCCAAAACACATCGAGATTAAAAAATTAACACAATTTCTTCCAAAATATTATTTATTAAAATCTATTAAAATAAAAAAGACCACATTCACTATATTAAAATAATAAAATAACATGAGCAATAGTGAGTTTAAATGTATATACGATTAAGTCTAACACAATATGATTTCTTAGTGAAATTATAAATTAAAATAAAAAAAATTATAACATATTATGATATATTTCAATTTAAAATGTAGACCCTGATGAACAAAATCTTTGAACATATACTTTAATATTAGTGGCAGGGTCATCACAAAAATGTATAAAAAAATAGTTGATTGATCATTTTATATAACTATATTAACTATACTAACCAAAATGTATGAATCCTTATAATAACCCTATTGTAATTGTGGATTACATTTTTAAAAAGTAGAGGTTAAATCATTATTAAAAGTTTGATATAATTGTCTCAAGAGTGTCATCAAAGTATATGCATGAATATGTTTTCCATATCTTAGACAATATGAATTTCAAATCTGACTTAAAATCATAAGATGCATAATATTCCTCTATCTAATATAAGGCTTTATCTAATGGCCAAATATTTAACCACATTATTAGAAATGAATTCAATTATTTGAATGTAACATTGAATACATTAAATTTGGTTGTCTCCTAAAACACTTCTAAATATTTATTTATCTTAATTATGTCATAAGTTTAATAGGGTAAGTAGTTTTAAACCAAAAATACATTATACATAACTATATATTATATTTAATTTTAATAAAAGAATATTTTATAATAACTAAAATGTCTAAAGATAAGAAGCTATAAGAATAAGGGTCATATAATGGTTAGTCACTGGCTTTAATAATAGTTTTTATGAATTTGTTATGTTGTTTGAAGGGCTAGTATTTCAATTGAATAATGGGTAAATAAAATAGTATATAAATAAAAAATAAGGTGCAACACTTTATTCAAAAATGGATAATCTTATATCACTGAAAGAAGCTTTTAATACATATTTGGGTTACTTATTTACATAGTTTCATGACAATCAAGTTGGAGTATGTATTTATCATATCATATACTTCCTTTCATGATTCAATAAACTAAATAGATTCATTGGAATAAATGGAATCAATTTTACTTATTATCCTTAATTATCAATGAATAAAAAATACTTTTTTTGTGTTGACCAGGCAACTTATGTTTTTTTGGAATGATGGTAATGACATAGCTTCCCTTTGCCTTCTTTATAATTATATAAAAATAATGCATTACTATCTAATACCATATTCTACCTCACTTTTGAATCACCTATAATTAAATATGAGCATTTCCACATTGATAGTCTACCTAGAAGATGACGTTACAGGTGACCATTCTGCTAGTCACGTGAGTGACCAACAAAGTCATTGAAGCATAAGCAATATAGAAATATGGTGAATTGAAGTAAAATGCAAATTTAAAAATTATGAGTGGAAAGGAAATTATAGTGAGAATAACAAACATATAAAAAACATGTTGTGATGGCCAACAAAAATCAATAAAGACCCAAAAAGTCATACTTTTATCCTCTCTATATGCATGTAAATTTGTTCTTTAGGTTTGAGCCTTTGATATTTTCCTGTCCGTCATCTATTATCTCCCATAGTCAATGGTGTTCAATCATTTTTTGAGCACATGTATTTTCACTCTTATCCAATCTCATCACCTCTCTGATGATTGATAACAACATACACTCTCGACTCTGTGTACCAACCTCATCACCTTTTTGATTCAAATGCAAATAGGGGATTAGTTGGCTACCACTTTTCATCTAAAATTAATGTCATTTGGTAGCATGTTTAAATCCATGGAATATTACCAAATAATGCCCCTAGCAATATTCAAAAATTTATATAAAAAGCTTAGGTAAAACTATACAAATATTTTGTCCAAATGCATTTAGACAAATCTTATTGGCTAAGTAAAAATAGACTATATGAAAAGTGAAACCATTAGTTCCCTACCTTGGTAGGTACTAATAATACTATATTTTATCAAATATATAGAATTTTAGATGTTTAAATTAATTTTAAAAATATTTGTAAACCAAAATGATCATAAACCAAAACTTTTGGAACAAACCAAGAACATTGAAATTCTGATCAAAAGTGGAGTTCACACTCTTGTTCAAACCCAGTGTGTATGTTATAGATAATGCATGACATTTGTTAGTGTATAATTAATTAATTTAATATTATTCTATAACTTATTATACATCATTAGGAAACTAATCTCCTTTATTTAAACCATATTTGGTTCAAGATATATTGCAAAAAATTAAAATTTGGTGGTTGTCGAGGGGCATATCTCAAATAGACCTATATATTTTCCCAACATAAAGACTCGAGAATGTTAAAATATGAAGATAAAATGGTTTTTTTCTTTTGAAATTACACACTATTTTTTTCTTATCACTCTCGACCTTTTCTTAGAGCCTTTGCTTTTATTCACTTCTCACACATTCCTTGTGTTTCTTGTCTCATATGCACTAATGTACTTGTGTATATATATACTTATCAAATTTTAAATTATGACCTTATTGATTTGTAAGTCAAAAAATAAATACTCAAACCTCATGAAACATAATAAAAGGGTCAAATGTATCCAAATAAAAGTGGGATTAGGAGAATCAAGAGCATACTAATATAATCTTTAATACAACATAGAAAATACATAGAAATATTAGAAAAATAAGGAAACCAGAGAAAAGAAGAAAAAGAGAGAAGAGGAGAAAATGGAACTCAATATATAATAAATACACATCAATAAAATCTTAATATAAATTTATAATCGATAAACACACATGTACTCTAAATCAAAACAAACTGATATTTACAACTATAATTGGATAAAAATTAAGTGTTTACAATAAATTATCATTAATGCTATGTTTTATACTAGTCAAAGGAAGAGAGAAATACTAATAAAATTATTTCATCTCAAAAAGAGAATTTATATGTGACCTAAATATTTTTTAAAAATTAATAAAATGAACTTAAATAATTTAGATATCTAAAAAATGAATGTTGTATGAGAACTAACCATTTTTTTAAAAAAAATAAAAAAAATAACCTAAATAATATAAATTTCTCTTATGGATAGACTTATCTTTACATTTCTATGTTAGACTATTGTGCCAACTCATCATGTTTTATTAATATGATAGGTTTTTTATAAAATTTCCATAAATGTAACAAATCTCAAATAAAATTAATAACCATAAATTTGGTAAATTTATATAATGGATAAATTTTTATAAAAATGGTATCCTAACTGATCCTTTTATGTCTAGTGGTTTTTAAAACTAAAGTTCTCAATGTATAAGGAACTCTTAATTAAAATTACTAGGAAATATCAACTAAAATTACTAACCATAATTGCTAGTGGTCTTTTTATAGATATCTCAATAAAGGCAAAGGAATATCAACTAGAATTACCAACCAAAAATTTACAACATACTCATGAGAAAAAATACCATTCTCTCTAATTCTAGCTATAGAAGGGCCTTGAATGTATTGAAAATTCTTGAAGATTATAAAGTATAATGCAAAGTTAATAATTCAAAATAATTAATTTATTAGTCTTTGGCATGTGAGGAATGGTTGGAACCATTCATTTCCTCATATTATAAGTCAGAGTACAATGGTATCAAAACTAATGAAATAAAAGATGCCCTTCCTTGTTTTATTAAGGGAGCACTAGTAGAGTCTATCACACTCATTGGAATTTTCACTATAAGAATAAATATCAATGGTGGATTATTATTAACAATATGAGAAACCTGAGTTGTCACCTTATTTTTGGAGGAAGGATCTTTCTAGTCCATATAATTTACAAAACTCTTCACATGACCTACTATGGATGGGTCAAGAGGGAGGCATGTGGGGCTAAGACAATGGAGATTTTACTTATATAATAGTTTCATAAAAATACAATGTTATTATAGAAGATGTTATTCCCATAATGAGGTACAAACCCCATAAGATATCCATGCTTAGTCTAATTGAGTCCACTCACACCCTATGTTTTGTGTAGGCCACCATGAAGTACATTATCAGGAATTAAAGAACATGGAACCAATTCTACATAAAACAATTTTCATTTAAACTCTTGAAGTGGATCCAAATTTTTAGATAAATAAGACAAATAATTATTAGTTTGCTTTTGTTCTCTTCAGATTGATTTTATGTATAATCTTAAAATGATTTGATAAAATTTTAAAATCTATTTTTTTATTTCTTGAGAAATGATAACATACATTAGTAGTGAATCTTGAGTTGGTTAATAACTAACTTTGAGTCTCCATACGTAATGAGTTGTTTTAGTTTATGTTTAGAGCAAACTTTAACCCAAAGATTGAGGCCTCATATTTCTAATGATTGTTGGTGCATGAAAATGATAGTATGTAAATAACTAGATATTTCTTCCAATTAGGATTAGTTAGGCTTATTCTTACACTATAACCTTTTTTGGATCATGCATCATCAAAATATATAGACCATAATAATAGAGGACCTTCGAATTCTCAATCATCATTCACACGTTCTATTGTGAAAGTGTAAAATCTTACATGTGACAAGGTAAATATCACTTTTATTATTTTTGGCATTATATTCAATGACTACATATTTCATTTTTTATTATCTATCAAATCTTATATGATTGGACATCACTTTACAAATCAAACACATATGTTAAAAGTTTATTTCTAGGTAACCATTCAATATTTTTTTACCAATAATGAGTTAAGGGTAACCCATAAGCCTTAGGAATGTCAACTACAAGCATGCAAAAAAATCTAGTTGGATTACTATTCTCTTTGATTTGTATAGGGTTAAACCTAATTTGTTATATATTCTTGTGGGCATAAAATTATATGAATATCCTCACGAAATAATGAATTAATAATGTTATTTCAAAAATACTATGTCAATTATTAGTATATTTGGGACTTCTATATTATATTTATAGATGACCATATTGGTGTGTCCAACCATTGATTTTTCAAAATATGGTTTGTTAGTCAAGGACTTGAATAAAAAAATTCCCCTTAATCTAAGACAACTCATGAAGGGTGATGTTTCATTTAATCTTATTCATGTCCTCAACTATATGTTATCTACTTTATTTAAATGGGTCAACACATTAGTACTCATAATTTATTTATGGGGGGGGGACAGATTATTACCAGACTTTAGAATAGGAGGAGTAGTTGCATTATTATTTAGAGGTGTGGAAGTGGTGAAAAGTTATTGAATGTTATTTCTTAGAATTTTTTTATTTCTTTGAAATTTTTGGAAGGCATGAATATCATTTGTATTATCTTTTGGCTCATTCTCATCCTCAACTAAGAATGGGAAATCATAGATTTCAACCACCATTACAGTACTAGAAGATATTGGTGCACTAGATGTGGTGGATGAGTGAAGCTAATTTGGAATAATTTCATACCCTTCCATATAATTTTGTAATATTTCAAAGGAACTACAAAATTATATGTAGTGTAACTGACCATGTTGTGCAATACAATGAACCCTACACTAGTTGGGAAAAGTCATCTCATAAATTTTTATCTTATGGAGATTATTTAATGATGTTTCTAGTTTATTTTTTGGCCTATTGAATGGTCTATTGGATCATTTGAATGTTAAGTTCGTATAATTTGTTTCCATTACTATTTTCCCCAAGTGTTTCTATGTTTTAATAAACTCATTGCTAAGTTTATTTATCTCACATTCAATGGAATCTAACTCTGCCTTAGTGGAATTAGAAGTTTTACCTTATATACTTGAGGTGTTGATCTACACTAGGGATTTTTTTTTTAAATTCATATAGTTAGACATGGGGATATAAATATTCATAAATCCAAATTTATTGTTTGGTATAGTATGAGCCAAAGGTGATTGATTAAAGACATGATTTGGTTTATAGGCACAAACATTTTAATTAGTGTGTGAAATAGGATTCAAGGCTGAAAATTTTGGATTGGCATTGGGTGTTGATAAAACTTATAATCCCTAAGAATTTAATTAATGATTAATGTTCATGATAGACATCTAATAGAATACTGTTATTTTGGGCTCTATGTAAAAATACTGTAATAATTGAATATAGGGAGTTATTGTATGCTTTCATGGCTAATACAATAGAAGACCCATAAAAAGAATCTATATGTTCATACATATTTTAGAATATTTTTATTGAATACTATTATAATTTTGTTAGGCTCTCTTTCATGCCATAAAAATGGTAATACACCATAATAGGCTTATTAACTTACCCAAACTATGAATCAAATATTTTATTACTTTGGATCTATGTGGTTACTGAGTTTTCCAAAATATTTAATAACCAATCATACACAACATATTTTAAAATGAAAGTGAATAGTCCACATGCTACATCTTCATTAATTACGTTCAACAATATTAAATAAGATTTGAAAGATTTAATATGTTCCTATGTTATTCATCCTCTAGAAGGGGATACCAAAGGAAGGTACCTCTCAATATTTTTGCAGGGATCATGGAGGTCACTAAGGACATTGATGAAATATTCAGATATCCAATTCATGATGAAATATGGGTTTTGATTCCCTTGAATTGGTGAAATTCGCTAAGTTATGTATCTCCTTAGGACACCTTTATCTAGTCTTAGTCTTTGATGAGTTTATAAAGGTGGAAACAAGGATAAACTTGAATTTAAGTTAGACATTGATAACCTTACTAGTGGGTCTAATGTATGCAAACTCAAGTGAAACATGGTCAAGCATTATGGGCCGTCCTTCAATCATAGATTTTTAAAAAAATTGAATGTTTTACACATTTAAAATACCTTAAGGGGTAAAACCCTCTATTTTTTATAAATAATCACATGGTGGAATTAAATTTTAGTATAACAACTACTTACCTTAGATGGTTCATATATGAATAATGTTTATCATCTAACATATAAATTCTAAGAGTTAACTTAACCTAGATTGAATGATCTAAACTAAGATGGATCTAAGAAAAAAAAAGATAAAACATGAATAAAATGTAGGGAAAATAATAAATGGCTTTATGAATTACATTGAAGAATAAAGAGTAGTTGAAAAATAACGGGAGACAAAGTGGGGAGATTAAAGTGACACTTTCTTTCTCAAAATAAAAATAGTTTGACTTGGAGATAATTTTGGAGACACTTGGAAAAGTAATTTAATATAATGCTAGATTATGAATTACAAAATACATATAAAAGTTTGTGAAATTTTTTATTTTTTCTAGACACTTGGAGACACTTTTTTTTAAATATATATTTTTTCCAATATCTAGATGATAAAAATTTCTACATTTTTTACAATGTCATGTTATGTTTTGTGAAAACATAAGGATATTTCATGTGTATGGACACCCATTTTATGAGTAAATAAATTATTTTTTACATTAAATTTCATATATACATTCCTAAAAGTCATCATATTTGTTAATAAATACAAGAAAACACATAAATTTCCTAAAAGTCATGCGGGCTACTCCATGGTAGGCTTTAGGCTAGGCTTCAACCCTACCAAGCTTAAACCCAAACTAGTTTTGAAAGGAAAGTGGAAAAGTCAAAACAAAGACTTATTGAAAGGGTGTATGCTTTTTGAAAATGTCATGTGTCATTTGTATGGTAAATGGCATACACTATTTGGTTTTATATGTTATTTGTGTGTGATATAGTTTGTTTGTGTTGTATATATTTAGTAAATTAAATATAATAAATTTACATCTAATTATAAGTATAAGTTTACAATTCATTTTTATCACATTTTATATTCTTATAATTTAGATTTATTTTACTAAATATAAAAAATTAGGGCCACTCTACATCTTCTAAAATCAATGTTAGAGCTATAGGAGTTACCATTTAGAATACAATTTTTCAAAATCTAATTTTTCAATATATATTTTATAGAATTTTAGGATTGGAAATTGAATATAATATTGTATTTATTAAGATCTAAGATCAAGTATGGATTTAACAAATAGATATCTATATATGGATGCCATTTCTTTCTTTTCACTTTGCATTTTTAGGATTTTGGGGAATTTATCATCTATTAAAACAAAATCAATAGAAGAGATGGGTTATGGGTTGAAACTCCTAGTCACTTTTGAACCCAAAATTAATATAGACTTAAAGATTTATTTTCTCCATATCCTAATCCTAAGAATTTAAATACTAGATTTGAGAATCCCAATCTATATCAATGTATATAGGGGTGACCAAAGACTACTTGAGAATCCCAATCCCAACCCCACACTTGAGTTCTTATTTTCTTTATATATCATGGTGCATCAGTTCATAGTAGTCTAGATCACAAGATATATAGATAAGTGGTGACCAATATATTGGAGTGTGTTTCTAAGTCCAACTCAATCTACACCTACCCTGATTTATACCTAACTTGGCCTATGTAGGAAAAAAGGACATATATGCCTTAGTCTATCACATTAGGGAGGGGATACTTAGAATTTTTTAGGTCTTGGTGGGCCCTAAAGGCCAAATAAATAACCTACCATACTTTTAGTATGCTCCATTCCATAATATAGTAAATCAAGGGATAACATATGAATGGGACTTCTATCATAGATATATCATAGGCCACCATTCTGAATGACCTATCTTGATCTCAAGATTTCCCCACCTGATAAGGTAAGGGAAGATTTGCATACCTACTTCATCTATGATAAGGAGTAAGGCAAGGGAATCTTGTATTATAATATCTAGCTTTGAATCACCCAACAACATATCAAATGAATCTTTTCTTCCCAATATATAGTAAGGGAGTAAGGTATAAATATCAAGGGAACTTTATTTAATTATACCTATCTTTGATTTGAGTTTGGATTAAGACATATCCATGAAGGGGAGATTTCTTTCGAATAGATATATCAATTCTTTCCCTACTGAATTATCTATACCCTACCCAATACATCAAGGGAATTTGTTTCCTTATATATTAATTGATTCTTCTCCTAACCACTTTCCCTTTCTACAATATATTCTTATCTATCAAGGGATTTTTTCTTATCAATATATAACTTACATATATTATATATTTACCTACTTTGTTATTCCCTACATACTTATCTTAACTTTTTGGCAAAGGGAATCTTGTTAACTAATAGATAGAATGAGAAATGAAGTTTTGAATCATATTATGTATGTAAAAGATCTATACTATTGAGTATGTCCTACCTAATTGACCTACTTGAGTATTTTGCACTCAATTTAATACTCAATCCTTACCTTGATCTTGAGTATGACCACCCTATATACCCGATCCCTATCTTAATATGGACTATATATGCCATATCAACCTTCTTGTACTTGACTATGCCCTACCAACTTTACCTACTTGAGTATCACCTACCAACCTATCCTTCTTGACCTACCTACTTTAGTATGTCCTACTCAATTGAATACCTCATCCATATATTGATCATGAATTCTTGTATCTAATCTAGACTATATCTATCTAACTCGAGCCATGTATTGAATAATTTATATATATTTGATATCTAATCCATATCTTGAAAGGAGATAGGAAGTTAAAATTATTGAAAATAATTAGAGGGGACATTATTGAATCAAAGAATAAAAGAGAGGGGGCATTATCAATGTATTATTTAAAATTAAGAGAGTGGGCATTGACCAATTTGTTACTTGAAAGAATATGCGATATTCTAACCTATATAGATAAAGGAGTGACTAGTTATGATCAAGAACAAACAAAAATCCATTACGCCCACCATCAAGATACCAGAAGGAATGATATTAGATATATAATGGATGAGGAAGGATTTATTACAGATGATGAGGCTAAAATGGGAATGATTAGAGATGATGATGTTTGAGGAAGGAGTGATTAGGGATAATGAGGGATGATGAGGGAGTAGCTAGTGATGATGATGGTCAATAAAGAAATGATTAGAGACAATGAGGGATGATGAGGGAAAATGAAAATTTATTATGTCCTATCTATATATAAATAATATTTATTCTTTAATTGACCTTTTTTACACCATGTGTATAAGACTAATTCATTTTGTTCCTTCTTAGTTAATGGATGTTAAAACAAATGATTTAGATAAAATTGGCATTAAAATACAAACCATAGAATGAGTATTCACTTCTTACTAAATGGTCATTTTTGGACATCAATAATAGGCATAGGGCACTAAAGGATAGATTGGGAACTAGGCACTGTTATAGATAAGGTCACATAATTATAGATAAGGTCACATAATGAATATATGTAAACCTCTCTCTCTCTATGTGTGTGTGTGTGTGTGTGTGTGTTTATATATATATATATATATATATATATATATATATATATATTACATAAGATTTTTTAAAAACTAATGATGACGTAAGATGAGAGGGTGATTGGGTATGATGAGGGATGATGAGGGAGTGATAGTGGATGATAAGGTATAATTAGAGATGATTAAGGAGTTTTTATGGATAATGAATGATAATAAGGGTTGATGATAGTGTGATTAGTAACTATGCAAGATGATGAGGGAGAATGAGGCAGTGATTAGGGATGATGGGGTATGTTGAGGGTTGATAAGGGAATGATTATGGATGATGAATAATAATTATGTATAATTATGGTGTGTTCAGGGATGATTAGAGATAATTAGGGTCAATGAGGGTATGACTAGGGATGATGAGGGATGATGAGGGTTAATGAGGGAGTGATTAGGGATGATTGGTTATGTTGAGGGTCAATAAGGTAGTGATTATGGATTATGAGGGATGATAAGGGATGATTAGGGAGTGTTCAATGATGATGATGAACAATAAGGGTTCATGAGGGTCTTAATAGGGACTATAAGGGATGATGACGATCAATAAGGAAGTTATTAGGGATGATAAGGTTAAATGAGGGAGTGATTATGAATTATGAGGGGTGATTAGGGATTAATAGAGAGTGATTAGAGATGATTAGGGAAAATTAGGGTTGATGAGGGTGTGTTTATGGAAAATTAGGCTGATGAGGGATTGGTTAGGGATGATTAAGATGGATGAGGGGTAATGATAGAGAATGAGGGAGTGACTAGGTATGATGATGGTTTATGAGGGAGTGATTTGGGATGATGATGTATGATGATTACTAATGATGAATTTATTAGGTATAATGAAAAATAATATGGTATTATGATAGAGTGGCTAGGCATGACGACCAATGAAATTTCAATTAAGGGAGATGAAGGATGATGACAAATAATGAGAGTTCCTGAGGTAATGATTATGGATGATGAGGGATGTATTGTGATAGATGAGGGATGATGAGGGAATGATTAGGGATAATTAATAATGATGAGGTCCAATGAGTTAGTGATGACCTCCAAGGACCACATCATGTAAGAACAAAGTGTCAATTCCTTAAAATAAACATTTAAGGATATACCAAAGTGTTTCTATATGGAGGTTAGTTTGAATTTAATTTTATATAATTACCTTATTCATTTGATTCTTGGTAGCTGAGAGGGATAGAGTGGTATGGGTAATTTTAATATGTGCATGAGAAAAAAATGTTAGAAAGCACTCCCTTATACCCAAAATAGTACTGGTTTTGGTTATGGTAGTGGTAGTACATCTTATGTGATTTTGGAATTCTAAAAATTTGTTATGTTCTATGTCATTATGGCATAAGAGAGTCAAGTCATGCATGTGTGAGATTGGATTTGAAAAATACATATATTGACCCATCTATCTAAACTTCATTTCAGATCGAATGATGTATTTTTTTAATGTATCTTGAATGATGTTCCAATCCCATCTATTCTAATTGGAGTCTACTTGGGAGATTATCATCATTCATGTTAGTTAATTTATATAAGACCATGATGGGTTACTCTATGCTTATTTTCATATGATTTCCATGGTGGAAATAAGATAATACTGAGTCAATCATGTTATTTAGGTAATAAACATTGGATTGATGATTATGGAGTGACTCACTTTTATCTATCTATATCACACCTCTTAACTGTATTAAAAGAAGATATTTGGATCTATACTAACATTTAGTCTAAAAGTGAACCAAGGGTTTAGCCTGCAATCTAACTCTACCTTTGCCTTTCATTTAATAAATGATAGATGTCCCCAAATCCAAATAGTTGAAGGTGCAAATAAAAAATAAAATGTGAAGTTGTTATCAAGGGTTGGACACATCAATTAACATAGTTTTATTAATGTGTACATACTTCATCACATCATAATAAATAGGTGTTTCATCCATTTTATCATGGTATATATCTCTTTAGTTCATCCCTATATCTATATTTACTAGTAACATCCATACCTAAACTTAGAGATTAATAACTCTAATATTTTAGTTAATTTTAAATCCTAAAATTTAGAAAACTAAGTATTTACTAAAATATATTTTGAGAAATTGTATTTTACATGGTAAATCTTATAACTCTAGAATTTATTTTAGAAGATATAAAGTGGCCCTGATTTGTTATATTTAATAAAATAAAATAAATTTGAATAATAATAATATAAAATTTAATATAGTTTAAATGAAAGGTTTAGTAAATAAATGTAATATGTTTGTATTTAATTTATATTATATTTTATATTATTATAACTTAGATTTATTTTATAAAATATATACAACACAAAAATACTATTTTAGACACAAAAAACATAGAAGGTCATATGTCCTTTGCTTCAAAAGTTCAAAATATCTACATTTCCTAAAAAAAAATCATTTCAAAGGGTGTACACCCTTTGTGGGGAAAATGGCATACACCATTTTTTAAAAAGGACATACATGATTTTTCCTCAAATATCATGCCAATGCATAAAAAGTTGATTTTTTATTCAAAAATCCATACACCTTTTTGAAAATGGGTGTGTCCTTTACAAAATATTCTTTATGCATTTCATTTTGTCATATTTTGTCCTGCAACTTTATACATCCTCCCTAAACCCTTTCAAGTTGTCTAACTATACTAAGTTGAGTATATATAATTAACTAATGTATTTTATAATATAAAAACCATCACCGAGTATGCAAAACATAATGAAGAGTGTGAGGAAATAATTGAAAAATAACCCTATCATCACAATCAAAATATGTTGTTAGTATAGATTTGCTAAGCATATTCGAGTCACTAATAAGATGTAATCATGAATTATAATCACAAATCTGATTATACTAACACAATTTTCAATATAATAAATAAAATAAAAGACACATAAAATATATACAATAAGGTTAAAATAATATAAATTATTCAAACAAAACACACAATTTTAGAGAAGAAAACAATTTGTCATGATCTCATAAATAGTCATATAACTTTGTCACTTATATTAACTTGATAAAAAGAATAAAACACATGTATAAGTAGGATTTTGATAAGAAAAACCTCATCTTCAAATTTCATTTCCTGTTGCAAAGTCTAAAAATGTGTCCTAATTTAGATAAAAATACTTTGCATGCACAAAAGGTTTTTTGATATATAAATAAATATCTTATAAATATATAATACCAAATTTATACAAATAATCCACGTATGGAATCTAATTAGAAGTGTTGGTTTTGATTGATCTTGAATTAGATGAAACTATATCTAAAGTAGTTATATCAAATGAACTCAAAATATGAACTGATGATGTAGTAGAAATTGTAGTTGATGGAGTACTTGTTATTAGTGAAGAAGCAATTTTTGTATAACTTGGCATAGTTGTAGAAGATGTAAATTTAGTCACAACTGAAGTAGAATTTGAGGTTTAATGTAGGGTAAACAAAATAGAGATTAATTGAGTAAACATAACTCTAACTACACTATCTACTAATTTTTATATTGTATTAGAGGACACAATTGTTGATGATTGAGCCAATAATGATTGGACTCCTATAGAGGCAACCAACTAATTCTATTTCTAAATGTTCTCTCACTCTATCCTCCTCTTATGCATTGTTTAGCATGTTTTATGATATTATTCTATGAATTCAAAATTCAAAATAGACACTTTAAATAATACCTTGGTTTTTCTCAATACTTTCCCATGTAAACATAGTGAAACTTGAAAAAATTCATGGAGTGCTTGGGCTTGGTCTATTTTTACTTGGAAAGTGTAATCAATTCAATACCTCTATCACTGCCTCCATGAGTATTTTTGTTTATGTATGTTTTTAAATTCCTTATGGATTACTATAGTTGATTATAAAAAAAATCTTGACCTACCTCTGGCCAATATTAATTGTATATGGCATAGATAATCATATCCCCCAATAGTTCATTTACCTTCTTATCTTGGGCTATTAGCTTGAAATCCAACTCTTTCATTTTATTATGCCACTTTATGATGACATAAATTTTTACATTCAAATAATTATAAGTTATATTTATTTCTTAGAATGGTTATAGATTGATCTTAGGATAGGGATTCTCTCTTGCTTTCTTAGTAATTTTATATAGTTTGGAATCTATGATTGTCAATGATTCATTGAAATTAATCACATTGCTCCATTCTATATGTGATTTATCCCTAGATCTTTTTATATAAATTATAATATTATAGAGGGAATGGGATGTATTTTTTTACCTTTTCTAATGTGTCCTAAGCTACATCTATTATAATTTGAGATTCTAGGCAATTATTCACTTGTTGTAGATTGTGCAATATTGCTTAAGAACCCCACTAGTAGCATCAACTACATATGTTGGATCTTATTTGAATTCATCATGTTATCTAGGTTTTAATTTACATTTCTTAGTTATCCCAAATATTTCTTCCTCCTTTTTAGAGTTCAATCTATTTATTGACTCTTGACGTCTTTGTACTTATGACCCTTTTCACTTGGCATGTAGTCTCTTAAAATTATAGTGTAATTTCTGTGTCTTTAATTATAACCAAATTATGATTGGAAAATTTATCTATCTATAGGTGTTCCATTAATGGTAGTGTTAAAATTAGTTGAATAGAGGAAGTTTGCTCATGGGATGAAAGGGAAAGGAATGAAGTGGATTGTAGAGGTGACCTGAGTGATGAGGGGTTGAGTGAAATGGGAGAGATTATAAATGCATAAATTTTTAAGTAATGGTGGATAAATTAATCTCTCTAAAAACCTTTCCCTGAATAGGGATCTTGTCTATTTTCTTTATTACATTGGGATGGTCCTTAATGATTGTGTAATAGGGGATGCTATTAGAGTGTTTTTAGTGATTAGTAGTCCCAACTGAGTTGAGGCATAACTCTACAATTGGTATCTTAAAAAAATGTATTAGGAAACCTAGTAATAAAAGCTTGAGGTCTAGAAAGTAAAGGACAATGCACCAAATGTAGACACATTAACTGAAGGAAAAATAATGGAAAAAATAGAGACATCAACTGAAATAATTATAGTTATGATAACTAAAGTGATATAAAGAATAAAAAATTAAGTGTTAATTGAATCAATAGAGGTATTAATGAGAATAAAAATAATTTTATCTAAAAAATCATTATGAATGTCCTCCTTGCTCATTTCCATATTGAAATCAATACCTTTTATCCATTGCATTTATTTTTTCATTAGTTATAACATTGATAGGAAAAGAGATAGGGATACAGTTCATATGTTTTACCTCTATCGAAATATTTTGAAATATATTGGATACATGATCCCCTTATGGATCTTCCTTTGAAGTGTCATCCTCAATACCTATTGAATGAGTTATGTCTAGTGATATTACTTATAACTATGGTATATGTTCTAGATTTTCCTTCAATATAACACTTGAAGTTTGTAGAGTAATAAGAATATTTATCCAAACCTAAGATACCACAAAATGCCTTGTTGTAGAATGTATATCCAGAGGATAAATAAAATGATTCATTACATGTGATGACCCAATCTGAAGAAATAATGGTAAAATAAAAGATAGCCTTAATAACTAGAGGAGGTCCATCTGATCATGAACAACATTTACACTTAGTGTATTAAAAGTTAAGGTAACATAATCTATTTGGTAAGATATTTAATGTATTTTCTTTCAATCTAAGATCCACTATTTGGGTCATATTATATGAAAGGCTTGTATTGGTATGGATCTCATAAAGATTAAAGTTATTCAAGAGTTTCTTGATCCTAAAACTATACATGAAGTATCCAATTTTATGGGATTGGTTGGTTACTATAAGTGATTTGTTGAAACTTTTTTTAAGTTAGTTAACCTAATAACTTCCTTACAGTGTAAGGTTAATAAATTTATGTGGACTCCTAAATGTGAACAAGGTTTTATGAATCTTAAAGAGTTATTGAATTTGACACTTGTACTTATTATACCAAATACAAATGGAGATTTTGAAATATGTTCTAATACATCTAAAGAGGGCTTGGGTGGCATGTTAATTCAAAATAGTTTAGTTGTGGCCTATGCATCATAAAAATTGAAGGATAATGGGAAAAATTACACCGCTCATGATCTTGAGATGTCTACCATTATTCATGCTTTGAAATAATCGAAACACTTTTTATTGAGTAAAGACTTTGAGATAAAATATAACCATCATAGACTAAAATATTTATTTTCTTAGGATGATCTGAATGTGTACCATTGTAGACGGATAGAATTTTTAACTAATTTTGATATGAATATTTCATATGTGAAAGGTAAAAAAAACCATGTTACATATTCATTGAGATAATGCATGTACCTTGTTGATGTATATGTTCTGCATAATAATTTTAGAAATGAGTTATTGAAATAACAACATTATGATAAATTTTTCCAAGATGCAAGTTTAAATTTTTTTGATGATCTTCTTGATTTTTTTTATTTTTTAGTTGATTCTAATAGTTTAATCAGACATATAAATAGAATTTATGTACATAAGTCTAGTGACTTAAGTAATTTTTGATGAAAAGTGTGCATGAAATGCCTTAATTTTCTCATTTAGGTGTCACAAAGATGACCCATGAACTTAAAAGGTTATATTACTGGTTTGGAGTGAAACATGAAGTTAATAATTTTGTGTCAAGATATTTAAAATACCAGCATGTGAAAGTTGATCATTACCATCCAGGAGGATTGATGTACCATGAGGTAAGTGGGCTATGATTTGATTTTATTTCATAGCTATCTTTCAAAAATATAAAAGAAAACATGATACTATACTATTTGTAATAGATAACTCTACACAAGTTTGTCATTTCATTATTAGAAATTTGACTCATTATGCATCTATGTTTGCTTCATGGTTTTTGAAAGAGATAGTATGGTTTCATGGTATTCCTAAAGTTAATATTTAGGATCGAGATTAAAAATTTACATAAATATTTTATAAAAATCTAATGTTTATTTTGGCACATGATTGAATTTTAGTTTGTCTTATCACCCAAAAGTAGATGGTTAGATAGAAAGAATAAATTAGGTAGTTGAAGACATGCTAATAAGTTATGTTATAAATCAACAAGGTAAATGTATGACTATTTAAACTTAGTTGAATTTAATTATAATAATACATATCATTTAGTGATTAAAATGGCTCCTTTTGAAGATTTGTATGCTCTCAAGTGTAGAAATCTACATTGTTGGTAAAATTTAGATAATAATATTGTTGTTGGTCCTGACGATTTTAATGATTATTATAAGCAAATACAAACTATAATGTATAATTTAAAACTTACATCAGATATGCAAAAGAGTTTTGCATATTTGAAAAGGACACCATAAAAATTCCAACCAAGAGATAAGATTTTTATACGTGTTAAAATGTAGAAAATTTTAATTAAATTTTAAAATTCTCCCAAACTAACCTTTGGTTTGTAGGATCATTTGAAATTCTAGAGAAAATTAGTCATCTTGCCTACTAGCTAGCCTTTCCACCTTCTTTGTCTAAAATTCATCATGTGTTTCATATTGTGTCATTGAGTAGGTATATTCCTAGTCCATTTCAATTTTTGGATTAGACTCATCTTCAAGTTTTAGAAGAGGAAAAGATGTAGTTAAATCTAGTTTATAGCCTAGATCATTGAAGAGTTAAGTTGAGGAATCATGAGATTTCCCAAGTGTTGGTTTAATGCGATTATCTATCAAAAGAAGTGTTACATGGGAAGTTGAGAGTCTTTTTAGGTAGCATTATCTTAGGTTGTCTTGATCACTATAAGAACTCTTTTCAAAGTGGGGGATAATGTTATGACCCTAAATTACTTGTATCTAATTAATTGTACTGATATAGTCTAGATGTGAATTATTTGAGATATGTTTTATTGTTATATTGTAGTATTATAGTTAGTGATCTATAATGATATATTTTCATTATAATTACTAAAATAATTATGGATTATATTTCATTATAGCATTTGATATTATTACTTAATGTTTAATAGTTTATTATTCAATTGGATGTATTATTTAAATGCTATTATTGCATTTATTATACTTAGATGTCTAGATGCTATTGATAGTTTGTTTATTGACTACAAGGATAAGTGCTTGAGCTAGGTTGTCATCAGACCCAAGCAATAGGGAAACATCAAGAATCAAATAGATAAATGAAATAGTGACATTAAATGTAAAGTTGAGTTTATTGGTATTAATGATTTGGTCATTATGTTTTTATTAATTCAATGTTGTGTGTTATCATTTTATGGTTGATTTCATTAATAACTGATTTGAGTCAATGCTTAATTTTTTGAAAACATCTCTTTAATTGATACTATCATTTTTTATACCATCATTTTTTGGGTCTAAGTAATTGATGACTATTATCTTATTATTGATTTTGTTTCTGTCAATCTAGTATTATGTGTTTTTCTTGGACTCTTTACTCATTGACTTAGATAATCTGTTCAGTCATGTGATTATGCATTTCAATAGTGGTTATGATATTTTCCATCTTTATTCATTCCATATTTCATCTTTTATAACTGATTTTATTTTCATTTTATCTTAAATTTTTAACTTAAGTTGTTTTAAATGGCGTTTTATAGTTTTAAACTTATATAGAGGCATATTAAAATCATGTTTTATATTAACATGGGCAGTATGGTTTATGTTGTTTAAATGTAGATTGATTTTCATTATTTTCTTATTTGATTTACATGTTGGTTAAGTCATTTTATGGCTTGGGGGCTTTGGATAAGATCTCAACCCACATGGGGGTCATGGTAATTAGTTTAAATGTTTTATATGAAGAGCTTTCCTTAACCTACAAATATTTAGGATCTTTAGAATAGTTTTCACTATTTAATATTGTTTCATAGATTATGTGACATATTGGGACCCATGATCCTTCTCATGAAACACATTTCAATCTCTTGAAATAGTCTCACACTTGTCTTTTCACTAACTTCTCTCTTTAGCCGTTCACTTGGCTTGTAGCTTTGTTTGGAGAGATATTACTTGTTATTGATCCATACAAAAGGACTAAATAAAAATAAATTATTTTTTTGACAACCTAGTTCCATGTCATTACTTCACTCAAAAACTTAGGGTAGGTTCTTTTTCAAAATCTTGTACCTTTAGGCTTATCTTACACTCTAATTAGCCTTTTAAATGCACAAAGCTTCAATGTTTGACCAATATGTAGACTCTTTGACCAAAAAAAATTATATTTGATGAACCATTGGGCCAAACCTATATTATATTCAATTTTTTATCTTAACTCTTCACCTAAGTCCAACTTCCTTCTTAGGCTTACCTAATTTGGGCTTTTCTAGCCCAAATACAATTCAGACCTTCAAAATACACACTAAAATATATATACTAGTATATAAATATTTTATTTAGTTATAAAACATTAATTTTCACCAAACTAAAAAATTTAATGAATTTTTGACAATTAGGACATGAGTTATACTTGAAACCCTAGTTTAGGGTTTTTTCATCTTGTACTAGCCTGAGAGCAAAGAAAATTCTAAGATGAACATATCCAAGAGTTTAAAATATATGTAAAAGTTTTCCCAGATCTATCTATACATTGTTTAATTTTTCCAAGCTTTGTATTCACTTTTTTAATCCACTATCAACGATTTTAGACCCTAAAATGGTTTGATTGTAAACCAAAATACATTTCTAATGTGTCTATGTTCTGTATAAGAAAATAAACACCATACTATTACAAATGAATGATTAAAACAAGTTAAAAATACATATAAATGAAACAACACTATATATTATAGAAACTTCAAAGGGATATGATGAAACTTTCATGAAAAATATAAAATACACAGTTTGTGTAACAATGATGTGTTACAGGCATCTTACAGACAAGGCTTTCTTCACAATGATCTGAGTAACAGGGATCACCTTGAAATTTATTGAAATTTTTAGACTCCAATAAAAAAAACAACCCTCAAGAGTATTTATAATTAACAACTAATTCCATTTATCCCTCAGAAGGTTCTCTATCTCACATTGTTTCTTGTCACCTGTATGTGTATACTCTTATAGGTTTGTCTTGTTCTCTAAGACAAATATAACTTGATAAAATAATAATCACCAACACATTAAAAAAATGGAATGAAACCTATTATAATGAATCCATGCATTAACATCTCAACATAGTGAATTTTTTATTTAGCAATACAACATAGTCCTTACCTGTAATTGTCATCTATAGGTTTTACATTTAGTTTATGTTAAAACATATAAATCACCAATATTGTAAATATTGCCTATATACATGAATGATAAATTGTTAAGGAACACTATTATAAACTATAACACCATATTTATTCACTATATTTTTCTTAACAAATACAATTTATGATAGAACATGATTCTACATGTACACACCAATCCACATGCCATATCTTCATTAATTACATTCAAAAATATTAAAAATGATTTTAAATATTTAATATGTTCCTATGTTATTCATCCTCTAGAAGGGGATACAAAAGGAAGGTACCTCTTAATATTTTTGGGTAGATTATGGATGTCACCAAGGACAATGATGAAAGATTTAGATATCCAATTCATGATGAAATAGGGGTTTTGATTCCCTTGAATTGGTGAAATTAGTAGAGTTACATATTGTCATGTCCCCTTTTTAATTGACATGTTCTAAGTTCATGGTTAGCCTATTATGCGACCTTCGTAGGCTAATAGGATGGATAGAGGGTCATAATGGAGCTTGGCCTGACTTTGATTCACAGGATTTCTGCATTTGATTTTCATTCAGGGTATTTCAGACACATTTGGCCTGAGCTCCTACTTTTTAGGGATATTTGATATGCAGCGGAGCGCCTTTATTGTGGTATGGTTATGTGCGGAATCACTCCCTGATTCACTAGCTTTGATCGGTTCGTGGATCCGACATGTATTGAGGGAGATATTAATATTTGATTGATTTAATCAAATATTAATTATTTAGCCTATTTTTAATTAGAAACCCTAATTCTAATTTAAGAAACCCTAATTAGGGAAAGCATATCTTTTTGAGGGTATAAGGGTTTCTCATGGAGGCCATTATTCATTAGCTATTGATTATTGATAGTGATTTTGAGAATTTCTTCTGTGAAGATTGAGCCTAGGGTTCAAGGATTCCATTTGCATTGGAGAACGTTCCCTCTTCAGTGTGTGCAATTAAGAGGCTGTGGAATATCAGTTGATCTATTGCCAAAGTGAGAGATAGCTTCATCCAGAGGTTATCACAGAATTTTAGGTTTGAGAGATAACTTCACACAGAAGTTATCACAGATATTCCAGGTATTCTTTTATTCTCGTTTTGATTCAATAAATTATACATCTAGAGATCTTCTGTGCTAGAAACGTATATTTCAGATCAGGGGTTGAAAACAGGGAAGTTGTGCTTAATTGGCGACCGTACAAAGTCCGTACAGGTCTGTACTGATCAGCTCAGGAACTGACCTCGGTAGACAGAGGGTTTTCAGTGACCGACATCAGTCGACTGAAGACCGACGTCGGCAGAAAGCCGATCGACAGCGACCGACGTCGGCGAGATATCGACTGACAACGGCGACTGTGTGTCGACACAGAAGGGCCGAGACCTTCCAGAATTCAATTTTCACTTCTAGTTTTGATAAGCCAGGGTTTTTAAGACTGTATTTCATATTTATATGCATGAGAAAGGACTGTAATTGTAATAGTTTAGAAGGACAAGTGATAAGATTTGTAATTTGCTATTAAGCGACTATATTATTGTGATCATTCTGAATTTATTCAACTGAAGTTATATCTTGTTCAAAGTTTTTTGTGTTTCTATATTTCCTATTTAGAGGGGATATTATAGTGGTATCAGAGCTTTGGTCTTTGGTATCATAGTTTTGTGTCTTTCATATATCTCTATTGGTAAGGGATATCATAGTGGTATCAGAGCTTTGGTCTTTGGTATCATAGTTTTGTGTCTTTCATATATCTAAATTGGTAAGGGATATCACAGTGGTATCAGAGCTAAATCCTGCCAGCCTGAGGGTGTATAGATCTTATGCAGCCATAAGAGTTGGGACCACACAAGTATAACACACGCAGCCAAGCCTTACTTGAAGGTACTTAGGTGTTAGATCAGCCACCAACCATCATGAGTGACAGACGTGAGGGCAGGCCACCTAGGGGCCACAGGTATGATGCTGATCAGGGCACCAGAGAATTTCAGCGTGCTATGATGACAAGCCAACAGCAGATGGCTCAAACACTACAGGCACTTATGACTATGATAGAGAGAATGAACACACCTGATGGACAGAACGGGGACCAAAGAGATGACAAGAGTGCTATGGTTAATCAGAGGCCATAGCAGACTCACTCCAGAATAGTTGATAGACCTACACGTCCTACTTTTGTTCAAGAAGAACCAGAGGCACCAGCAGAGGAAGTAGGGAATAACCCATTTGCAGATGTTTACATGGCTGCAAATGATGAGTGGGACTTATTACCTCTTCATGTCTAAGAGAGGATGACCTTTGATCATTTTGTCAATCTTAGGAGAGAGCACTACAGATTGGTTAGACAGGACAGGAAGCCTAGAGTTCAATTCAGTGAGTTGCAGAAGGCTACTGGTAAGCTTTCTTTAACTACTTTTGACGGCAGCGGTAAGATGACAGCTCAAGCTTGGGTTCATAAGCTTGACACCTTTTTGGCATTGAGACCAATGTCAGAGATAGATGCCATCAAATATGCCACTTTGCACTTGGATGGAGTAGCACATGATTGGTGGTACCATGGTATGGTAACACTTCAGCATAATCAGGTAACAGAGTACCAGGACTTTGTGGATAGATTGGTTGAGCGGTTTGACAGGAAAGATCCTGAGGTTTACTTTTGAGATCTGGCACAGTTGAGACAAACATGTAACTTGGAGTCCTTCATTGGTGAGTTTCAGAGATTGGCAGTCATGGTGCCCAATATTTCAGAGCGTAGATTGGTAGTTCTCTTCATAGAGGGATTGTCAGAGCCATTGAGAGGTTGGATCAAAGCCTTCGATCCTCCTTCATTATAGGTAGCTATGAAGAAGGCACGTGATATGGAGATGGCAGCCCCATCTAATAAATTTAATGCTAGAGGTACTTCTTCTTCTAGAGACCATAAGCACTCCCACGGGGATACGGAGAGACCGGATTTTAACATAGATAAATCCGGGGTAAAAAATGATTCAAAGGCCAATCCGACAGCACCACCTTTGGATCGTGAGGCACTTAATGATTTACGTAGGAAGAAGCTTTGCTTCTACTGCAAAGGACCATATGATATCCATCACGATTGTCCTTTGAGGCCTAAGGGCAAGGCGAATCGTATGATGTGGGTATACTATGAGGATTCAGATTTTGAGGATTTTGAGCAGCAGAACGGTTCTGAGGGGGTAGAGGTAGAGGCTTCAGGGCCTAATGTAGAAGCAGAGTTAGAGCTTCACATTCAGGAGGCACGCATATCCAGTATTCAGTCGGATGAGTCATTTAGACTCCGAGGAGTTTTGGCAGGGCAGAAGGTTATCACCCTTCTTGATACAGGAGCCACACATAATTTCATAGATGCTAGATTTGTGGAGAAGCGTGGGCTCACTACCGTAGATTTTGAGGGCATCAGTGTTAAGGTAGCCGATGGTCACACTCTTAAGTGTGAGCGTATGATTAGAGACCTCCCATTGCGCTTGAACAATTATGAGTTCAAGGCTGATTATTATGTGGTAAATATGGGGGATATAGATTTAGTCTTGGGTATGAAGTGGCTTCATTATTTTGAGGAAGTCACTCTTCATCTCAAAGACATGGAGGTTCTCTTTAATGTTGATGGGAAGACACATATTCTTA
>JARHVA010002244.1:947500-995000 GCA_037957365.1 Torreya grandis
AGATAGTTTACCTACTTGATTATTCCCTACTCAATTGAATATGCAAGCCTTCCTTGATCTTGATTATGACCACCCTATATACCCAATATATATCTTAATATTGACTATATATTATATATCAACCTTTTTGTACTTGATTATGCCTTACCAACTTTACCTACTTGAGTATGACCTACATACCTATCCTTCTTGACCGACCTACTTTAGTATGTCCTACTCAATTGAATACCTAGTCCATATATTCATATTAAATGCTTATATCTATTCAATACCAAATCTATCTTACTCAAGCCATGTATTTAACACCTAATACATATTTGAATACTTAAGACATATCTTGAAAAGAGATGGGGAATCAACATAATTGAAAATAATTAGAGTGGACATTATTAAATCAAAGAATAAAATAGAGGGGGGCATTATCAATGGATTATTTAAATTAGGAGAGTTGGCATTAACAAAAATTTTAATTGAAAGAATATGTGACATTATAACCTCTATAGATAAAGGAGTGACTAGGGATGATCAGGAACAAACATAAATTCATTTAATACACCATCAAGGTACTTGAGGGAATGATATTAAATATGATAATGGATGAGGAAGGATTAATTACAGATGATGAGGTTTAAAGGTGAATGATTAGAGATTATTATGTTTGAGGAGGGAGTGATTTAGGATAATGAAGGATTATGTGGGAATAACTAGGAATTATAATGGTCAATAAGGGAGAGATTAGAGACAATGAGGGATGGTCAGGGATAATGACTTTTTTTATGTCCTATCTATATATGGGTAATATCTATTCTCTAGTTGATCTTTTTTACACCATGAGTGAAAGACTGATTCATTTTGTTCCTTCCTAACTAATGGGTGTTGAAACACATTATCTAGATGAAATAGATAAATTATCATCGAAATAAAAATAATATAATTAGTACTCACTTCCTCCTGAATGGAAATTTTTGGACATCAAGAATGGGCATAGGGCACTAAAGGATAGTATGGACATTAGGCACTATTGTAGAGAAGGTCATACAATGAATATATATAAAACCATATATAGATATTACAAAAGACTTTTTCACAACTGATGATGACGAATGATGAGAGAGTGATTGGGTATGATGAGGGACTATAGGGAGTGATAATGGATGATGAGGTATAATAAGAGGTGATTAAAGAATGTTCAAGGATAATGAGGGATAATAAAGGCTCATGAAGTTGTGATTAGTGACTATGCAGGATGATGAGTGACAATGAGGGAGTGATTAAGAATGATGGGGTATGTTTACGGTTGATGAGGGAGTGATTAGAGATTATGAAGGATAATTAGGGATGATTAGAGTGTATTCACGGATGATGATGGATAATTGGGGTTAATGAATCTTTGACTAAGGACTATGAGGGATGATGAGGGACATGAAGGACTGATTAGGGATGATGATGTATGCTGAGGGTAAATAAGGGAGTGATAATGGATGATGAGGAATGATGAAGGATGATTAGGGAGTATTCAGTGATGATGATGGACAATGAGGTTAATGAGGGTGTTACTAGGGACTATAAGGGATGATGATGGTTAATGAGGGAGTTATTAAGGATGATGAGGTTAAATGAGGGATGATTAGGGACTGATTATATATGACTAGGGATAAATAGGGTTGATGTGGGTGTGTTTATTAAAAATTAGGCTAATGAGGGAGTGGTTAGGGATGTTTAAGAAAGATGAGGGATAATTAGGGACAATGAGGGAGTGACTAGTTATGATGAGGTATGATGATGGTTGGTGAGGGAGTGATTAGGGATGATGATGGATGATTATTAATGATTATTAAGTTATTATGTTGATGATGATGATGATTATATGAAGTGATTACTCATATTTCCATGTAAGAATGAAGTGTTGATTCCTCAAAATAAACATTTAAGGATATACCAAAAACAATTTATAGTGAGGTTAGTTTAGATTTTAGACTATATAAGTACCTTATTCACTTAATTATTGGTATCTTAGAGGGAGATATTGATATGGGTAATTTTAATATGATCACAAGAAAAAAGGTTTTGAAAGCACTCCCCTCTACCCCAAATAGTAGTGGTAGTGATTGTGTTAGCGGTTGTGGTAGTGTTAGTACATCTTATGTGAGTTTGAAATTATAAATTGTGATGGTTTTCTATGTGATTATGTAATAATATATTTAGGTCATGCATGTGTTATATTAGATTTAAAACATGAATGGATTGACCCATGTATCTAAAATTTTGTTTTAGAGTAAATGATGTATTTTTTCAATTTATCTTGAATGGTGTTTCAATGACATATATTCTAATTTGAATGTACATAGGTGATTATAATTATTAATGTTTTTTAATTTATATAGGACCATGATAGATTAATCTAGGGAGATTTTCATATTAATTCCATGGTGTAAATAAGATAATATCAAATCAATCATGTTATTTATGTAATAAACATTAGATTGATAGTTATGAAGTGAGTCACTTCTATCTATCTATATCATACCTCCTTACTCTATTCAAATAATATATCTAGATCTACACTAACATTGGGTTCTAAAATTGATCCAAGGATTTATCTCACAACCCAAATCTTCCTTTACCTTTCCTTTAACAAATGATATATGCCCCCAAATCCAGATAGTTAAAGGTGAAAATAAAGAATCAAATGTGAAGTTGTTATCAAGGGTTATATACATCAATTAAGATAGGTTTATGCATGTGTATATCCTTCATCACATAATAGTACATAGGTGTTTCATCCATGTTATCATGGGCCCTATCTCTTCCATTCATCCCTATCTCTATATTGACTAGTGACATCTATACCTAAAATTAGAGCTTAATAACTCTAATATTTTAGTTAGTTTTTAATCATAAATTTTTGAAAAATAAGTATTGACTAAAATATATTTTGATCAACTATCTCATAAATCGTAACTATTATAGCTCTAGAATCTATTTTAGAATATATAGAGTGGCCCTAATTTGTTATAATTAGTAAACTAAACATAAAGTATAATAATATAAAATGTAATGTAAATTAAATGTAAATTTTAGTAAATAGATGTAATATGATTGTATTTAATATATATTATATATTATATTCTTATACTTTAAATTTATTTAACTAAATATATACAACAACAAAGTACTATATCACACACAAACAACATATAAAACCACAATTTATATGCCCTTTGCTTCAAAATTTATAAAATATTTACATTCCCTCAAAAAAATGCATTTTAGAGGGTGTACGCCCATTGTGGGGAAAATGGAATGCACCATTTTTTAAAAATGTCATACATGCTTTTGCCTCAATAACAGGCCAAGTCATAACAAGTTTAGTTTTTATTAAAAAATGCAAACACCCTTTTGAAAATGCGTATGTCCTTTAAAAAATATTTTTTGTGTTTTTCATTTTATCATATTTTGTCCTCCAATTATTTACATCCTGCCTAAACAGTTCTAAGTTGTTTAGCTATACTAGGTTGATTATGTCTGATTAACTAATTCCTTTTGTATTATAAATACGATCACAAAGTATGAAAAACATAATGAATAGTGCAAGGAAATAATTGAAAAATAACCTATCATCACAATCAAAATATGTTATTAGTACAGATTTGCTAAGCATATTCAAGTCATTAATAAGATGTAATCATGACTTATAATCATAAATCTGATTATACTAACACAATGTTCAATATAATCACTACAATAAAACACATAAATAAACTTTATACAATAATGTCAACTTAATATAAATTATTCAAACAAAACACAAAATTTTAGAGAAGAAAACAAATTGTCACAAACTTACAAATAATTGTATAACTTTGTCACTTTTATTAACATGATAAAAATATTAAAAATCATGTATAAATAGGATTTTTATAAGCACAACCTCATCTTCAAATTTCATTTCATTTTTCAAATTATAAAAATAATATGTCTTAATTTAGATAAAAACACTTTGCATGTAAAAGATGTTTTTTGATATATAAATAAAGACCTTATAATAATATAATACCAAACTTATACAAAAAGCCCATTTATGGCATATGATTAGAAGTGTTGGTTGTGATTGATATTGAATGAGATGAAACTATAGCTAAATTAGTTATATCGAATGAACTCAAAATATGAACTGATGATGTAGTAGAAACTATAGTTGATGTAGTGTTTTTTTTAGTGAAGAATCAATTTTTTTTATAATTTGACATAGTTGTAGAAGAAGATGTAAATGTAGTTAAAAATAAATTATAACTTGAAGGTTCATGTAGGGTAAATGAAAAAGATATTAATTGAGTAAGACAACTCTAACTACTCTATCTACCAATTTTTATACTAGAGTAGAGGATACAATTGTTGATTATTGAGCCAATAATGATTAGACTCCTACAAAGGAAACCAACTAATTATATTTTTCAAATTTTTCCCACTCTTTCTTCATTTTATACATTTTTTATCATGTTGTATAATATGACTCTATGAATTCAAAATTAGAAATATACACTTTAAATAATACCTTGGTTTTTCTCAATAATTTCCCATGTAAACATAGTGAAACTTGAAAATATTCATGGAGTGCTTGGGCTTGGTCTATTTTTACTTGGAAAGTGTAATAAATTCAATAACTTAATCACTACCTCCATCACTATTGTTGTTTATATATGTTTTTAAATTCCTTATGGAGCACTAGATCTGGCTATAAAAATAATGCTTGACCTACCTCTTGACCATTTCAATTGTATATGGCATAGATAATCATATCCCCCGATAGTTCATTTGCCTTCTTATATTGGGCTATTATATTTAAAACAAACTATTTCATTAGATTATTCCACTCTATGAGCTCATATATTTTTACATTTAAATAATTATAAGTTATATTTATTTCCTAGAATGGTAATAGATTAAGCTTAAGATAGGGATTCTCTATTTCTTCTTTAACAATTTTATATAGTCTGGAATCTATGATCCTCAATGATTCATTGAAATTAATCACATTTATCTATTATTTATAGGATTCATCACTAGTTATTTGTATATAAAGTCTAATATTAATTAGGAATCAGATATATGTTTTACCTTGTCTAATGTTTCCTATGATACATCCATTATAATTTGAGATTCTAAGCTCTTATTCACTTATTGCAGACTGTGGAATATTTGCTTAAGAACCCCAATAGTAGCATCAATTACATATATTGGATCTTATTTAAATTCATCATGTTCTATAGGTTTTAATTTCCTTTTCTTGGTTATCCTAAATATTTCTTCCTCTTTTTTAGAATTCAATATATTTATCCCCTCTTGACATCTTTCTCCTTCTAACCCTTTTCACTTGGTTTGTTTTATTTTAAAATTATATGGTATTTTTTTGGTCTTGAATGATAACCAAATTATGCATTGACAATCTTTCTATCTATAGGTGTTCCATTAATGGTAGTGTCAAAATTAGTTAAATGGAGGAGTTTACTCATGGGATGAAACTAAAAGGAATGAGGTCGATTGTATAGGTGACATGAGTGTTGAGGGGTTGAGTGAAGTGATAGAGATTGGAAATGCATAAATTTTTAAGGAATGCTAGATAAATCAATCTCTCTGTATAAACATTTCCCTAAAATCAGCTCTTGTCCATATGCTTTACTCCATTGGGATGGTCCTTAACGATTATGTAATAGTGGATGTTGTTAGAGTGCTTGTAGTGATTAGTAGTCCCAAATGAGTTGAGGCATTATTCTAAAATAAATATCTTAAAAAAATGTATAAGGAAACCTATTCATAAAACCTTGAGGTCCAAAAAGTGAAGGACGATGCACCAGATATAGAAACACATTAATTGAAGGAAAAATACTGGAAACAATAGAGACATCAACTGAAATAATTGTAGTTGTGATAACAAAAGTGATACAAAGAGTATAAAATTATGTTTTAATTGAATCAATATAGGTATCAATGAGAATAAAAATATTTTTTTTCTAAAAAGGCATTAGGAATGTCCTCCTTACTCATTTCCATATCGAAATCAAGACCTTTTGTCCTTCACATTTTTTACATCAGTTGTAACATTGATAGGAAAAGAGATAGGGATAAATTTTCTAAGTTTTACCTATGTATTAATCTTTTTTAGTATATTAGATACATGATTCCCTTCTAGATCCTTCTTTGAGGTGTGATCCTCAGTACCTGCTAAATGAGTTATGTCTAGTGATACTACTTATAACTATGGTATATATTGTGGCCTCTCCTCTAATATAACACTTGAAGTTTATAGATTAATATGAAGAGTTATCCAGACCTAAGATACCAACAAATTCCTTATTTTATAATGTATATAATGAGGATAAGTTGGATGATTCATTACTTGTGATGGGCTCGATCTGAAGAAATAATGATAAAATTAAAGATAACATTAAGAAGTAGAGGAGGTCCAGACATGCCCATAGGAGAGGTTTGTTGTCATATATTATTTTTTGGGGGAATATCTATGATTATTATCCTTTTTATATTTTCATAAATATCGTTTATAAGATTTTATTTCTCAGGTTGCTTCATTTTAGACTTATCTATCTTTCTAATAGAAGGATAATTATAGACTTTCTATGCAATCTCCATATTCATCTACGCAACTTTCATCCTACTATAAACTTAAAGTTCATCATCATTAACGATAAAAATATAATCATGTTCATATCCTTTATGGATATATGTGGATTTTAAATTTACATGGAATATTTGTGTTCTTAACAACTCTATCCCTAAGATCCCAATGTTAAAATTATCCTATTTTTATATTGAAATAAGATCATTGAGAAGAATATTTGGAAACTTTTCCCCATTATTCAAATTATGTCTTACCTATATTAAGTGTAATATTATGTTCACTACCCAATTTGACCCTTTTCAAATTATCATCTATGGTATGAGATAGTTGGTATGTTATCTCTTACTCAACCTAATTATATGGGATCATTCTGGGTAACCAAAAATATTAAAATAGTGTGCTTTATACCCTTATGATTATATGGTTTGAATAATAGCAATAGTATCCTCTTTTCTTAAGTGACCTATTTATCACATCAAATAATATTGGCATTGGTTGTGCATTAAAAAAAATTTAAACCATATGATATAATGTATCTTAAATTCTATGTATGTGATTTATGAAGTTACAAATTTGAAACATGTCAATGTCATCACATACCCTATTTTATAATTTATAATCACACATATATGAGGTTGTACATATTATAGTGGCACATATTGCATCCAATAGATAAAATAACATATATAAAATTTATATGGCTTACCTTTGGGATTCCTTTGTTACTTCAAATTATAACATGTTATCTTCCTAAGTGCAGGGATACATTTGTCTTCTAATATTATGGATAGGAGGGGAACCCATACCTCATTGATATGAGAAATGGAAGAAACTCCATGGATTCAATTTAATAAATTTTCCATTGCAATTCTAACTTATAGTGTTGATTATGAGATTGGCATGGAGCTAATTTTCCTTTTAACAAAATTTTCTTCTTACTTTGAGTTTTTATATTTGATTATAAATGAATTAAATTTTTTATGTAATTCTTTTATCTGAATTCATGTTATTTTTCATAATTGTATTTAATACAAAATGATATAACATGACATGTATATTGATTCATGAAAAAGTTATAGTTGGTCATCTAATTATTTGAATAATATGGAATTACTAACTTAATGTCAATTTAATATCTAATCATGATAACTTATTTGGAATAAATAGTTGAAATATTGATTTGAATGCATTATAATTTTGAGTGGTGATGTGATCATATATTTATCAGTAATTATGAATCATTGGTATAGTGATTGAGAAAATATCTAGATATTTGATAATAAAATTACTAGTTTTTTACTCAAATGTAAATTATGTATTGAACATGGAATGCTTCTTTATTTAATAGAATATAAGTAAATGAAACATAATGTTAATATAACAATTTTACTTGTATGTGCCCTTATAATCAAAAACTTATATCAACTAGCTAAAAATATTCATTGGATGTGTTTATTCTTTATATCTATTGTATTGGGATAATTAGGTGAGGTTGAAATTTATATTTTTATGTAATTTTTAAATCCATATAGATTATGAATCCTATTTATTACATGGATGGACTAGTGTAAGTATTAACATTTAATTAATGTTTGGACTATAACCTCTTGACTAGTTTAATTAAATAGTTATAATTTAAGCGTTAAATTAATGGATTAAATTCAGTTCAATATACATGTGAGAAGTTTTAACAATTTAATGAATTATGGATTAAGTTTATATAGGAATACTTACTTAAGTGATATGAAATTATCTACATAGAGATAATATTTTTATGTTAATTAATAAGTCCTTATATCTACCTAGGACTATATGAGCAACCCCTAAATCAATTCATTATAATTAAATAGGATTAAGACACTTCATTAATGTTTTTACTGTAACCTCATGACTAGTTTAATTAAACATTGATATTTTAATTGGTAAATTAATTGATTAAATTTATTTCAATATACATGTGAGAATCTGTAGCAACTTAATGAATTATGGATTAAGTTTATATAGGACTAATTACTTAAGTGATATGAACTTATCTATAGAGAGATAATATTTTTATGTTAATTAGTAAGTACTTATATGTACCTAGGACTATATGGACAAATCCTAAATCAATTCATTATAATTGAATAACATTAAGATTAAGTTAGTCTTATGTTATTATAAAGTTACATTGACAAAAATGTACTTCATTTGTAAGTTCTTAGAAACATGGATATTCCTAGTTAAGCATTTTGTACTTGAGGAATAAATGCTATATGTTTAGAATAGATAATTAAATATTTTTATTAATGGTTTATTATTATTATTTGATAAAAGAGATTGTGAACTTATATTTTCATAATCATAATTTAGCTTGGAATTAAAGCTTAAAAGATCTAATCGTTAAGTTAAAAATAAAAATACATGAACTTAGATCATAAACTGAGTCAAAGGAAATTAGATATCTAATCTAATAAGATCTTAATGATCCTTGACAAATCTAGTCTTGAAATTTTACCCTTCTTATAAATGATAAGGTGTTCCTAATAGAAAATAAGCATGTTTGTTGAAATATCCCTCAAATCTTTCATACCTTTAGTAGCTAACATGTCAAACTTTGTACATTGGTTGACTATGTTTTAAAAAGGTGCTCTAATGCTTTGAATTAATTTTATAAATAGTTTGGTTCCCTTGATCTATGTCTGTTGGTTGTGGTTTTGATGAATCATAGTTAACCAAGCTTAGTATGATGATTATTCTATTGAATATGATATTACTTTACATTGTATGCTAAACTTTATTGATATTGTTGTTAAGGTACTAGTGATTTTATAGCTTGTATAGGTACTCAAGTGATGATATAAGTTAGTAAAGACTACATTAAGAAGGATTCAATATATTACATGGATAGATTTGAGTGGGTATGACCATACTGACCCACTTCTATTAGAATACTAAGTGGTTAAAATTTCTTCTTAAATAATTTGTTGATGTGTTTTGCACCTAGTCTAGTTCCTATGTTGAATGTAACACACTTATGGATATCATTGCATTTTTTTTCTATAATCTGAGTGAACTTTGTTCCATTAATTTTTTGGGTTATGGGTTAAAAAAATTGTGGTCCTAATATATTTGTATCAAATAATGGTTTATTGCTTTAGTAAACTTTGGGAAATGTTTCTTTCTAATTTCTAATGAGTTTTTGTTTATTTCACCACAAGATGGTGAGGAAAAGTTTTGTAATAGTAGACAATAACTTAACAAATGTTAACTCAGATAGAGGAAGAGGTCATAAGACCAAAATTCATAAGAGAGGAACTACTTCTTAATAATTTTGAGAATAATGTTGAGGGCCTCAACCATGAGGAAAATAATCAAGAAGTATGTTTGAATGGAATTAGGACTATGTTGAATTCCTTTAAAAAATTAGACACCCAAGAGAGAAGGATGAAAAATATATAATGTGTTATAAATGATTAACTTTTAATTAGAGCTGAAAGACAAGTGGATGAATTAGAACTTCAAAATAATCTTGATAATATGGATAATCATATTATTAAGGAGCTGAAGAAGTTGACTCTCCTAAAACTTTTAGGTGAGGAATCGAGTGATGAAAATGATGCATGGTTAGTACAACTACATAAATATTTTAATTTTCATAATATGTATTTTAATCTGAAGCTAAGAGTGGAAGCCTATCAACTTGTAGGAAATGCAACTCTTTGGTGAAATCATGTATATGATTTATAAGGTTATCAACCAATGAATTTTACATAGCCTACCTTTGAAAGGTAGTTCATAAAAAGGTATCTTAGATCCAACTTCAAGGAATATAAAATCATTGATCTTCAGTAACTAAAATAATAGAATACGAAAGTGACTGAGTATGAGAACAAGTTTTTAAATTTGTTGCATCATGTTAATTACATTCATGATGAAAAAGCTAAGGTCACCAAGTTTATGTTGGGATTGAAAGAGATATTAATTCATAATGTGAATATGACTAATCCTAAGACTTTAGTCATGGCTATTGAACTTTCTCATAAGGTAAAAGAAAAAGAGAAGGCTCAACAAAAGGCAAGGCAATATTCTAGGAAGAATAGAATTCCATCTAAGTGTAAAAATTTATCCCCTTCTCCTAATAATTTTAATAAATCTAATTATAAATACTTATTTATAATGATATCAATTGGTTTCAATAAATTTCAAGTGCAAAATAAAACTTTCAAGAATTCAATGCAAAGATAATTACTACTATAAATATTGTCTTAAGCTGAAATATATCCAATTAATTAATCATAGAATTTATGCATCTATTGACAATAGAAATACTAATTTCCAAGCAAATTCTATTGAAAGTATAAGTAAAATAAATATATTTTTTGTTTCAAATTTGTTTGATTCAAGAGCAATTGATATTTTTGTGGATCCTAAGTTAGTAGCATGTTGTAAGTTGAATCTAATTACTTTGAAGTATGGTTGGGATGTTAAGTATGGATCGAGTAAAAGAATGCCTATTAATAAGTGTTTTAAGGGAGTAAGTATAGAGATAGATGTTTTTCATATCCAAGTAAATTTATTTATAGCTCCTCTTGGATATTTTGATATTAGCTTAGGCATGGATTGGTTGAAGCATCATAAAGCCAATTTGGACTACTATAAAAAAAGGTGTATATTACTATAATGATTTGGGAAAACTTATATAGATTTATGTTTTGATGAGACCAAAAGTACATAAGCTAATCTATTACTCTACAACTAAAGAAAGAATTATGTAAATGTTGAAAAGTATATCATGTTTTGATGTAAGAAATTACACTTGAAATAATAATGGCATTTGAGTAACATCTATTTTTGTAAGATTTTTATGATGTTTTATAGATAAATTACCTGGATCACCTCCCAAATGTGAATTTGAATTTTCTAATTATATAAATCTAAGGGTAGCCCCTGCATCTAAGTAACCTTATTTCATGAATGTATAATATTTGCATTACCTAAAAGATCTACTATAAGAAGCATTGAAAATGGTATTATTAAGTCAATTATGCCACCTTGCAGTGCACCAGTGGTCTTTATGAAAAATAAGGATGGATCCTTATTATTGTGTGTTGACTATCATATGATTAACAAGGTCACAATTAAGAACCATTATCCTTTACCAAGGATAGATGATCTATTTGATCAAATAAAGGATGCATCTATTTTTTCAAAGATAAGTTTGAGATCAGGATGTCACTAGCTAAGGATCAAAGAAAAAGATATTCATAAGATAGATTTTATAAAAATTTATGAATATTATGATGTTATACTAATGTATTTTGGTTTGACTAATACACCTATTGCATTCATGAACTTAATGAATAGTTTATTCAATGATTTTTTAGATACATGTTTTCTATTATTCCTTGATATATTATTTGTATTCTAAGAATGCATCAAAGCATGAAAAACATTTGCACTTAGTGCTACAAAGCTCAAGGTAACATAAACTATTTGGTAAGATATCTAAATGTATTTTCTTTAAATTTAAGATCCACTATTTGGGTCATATTATATGAAAGGCTTGTATTGGTATGGATCTAATAAATATTAAAGATATTAAAGAGTGGCTTTCTCCTAAAACCATACATGAAGCATGTAGTTTTATGGGATAGGCTGGTTACTATAAGTGATTTTCTAAAACTTTTTTCAAGTTAGATAACCCAATAACTTCCTTATAGTGAAAGGGTAATAATTTTGTGTGGACTGCTGAATTTGAATAAGCTTTTATGACTCTTAAAGAGTTATTAAATTTAGAACCTATACTTATTATACTAGATACAAATGAAAATTTTGGAATATGTGTTAATACATCTAAAGAAGGCTTGGGTGGCATGTTAATTCAGAACAATTTAGTTGTGGCTTATGAGTCATATAAATTGAAGGACAATGAGAAAAAATACACCACTCATGACCTTGAGATTGATATCATTATTAATTCTTTCAAAAAATGGAAAAACTACTCATTGAGTAAATATTTTGAAGTAAACTATAATCATCGTAGACTAAAATACTTATTTTTCTAGGATGATCTGAATGTGTGTTGTGTGTTTTTCTTAGACTCCTTACTCGTTGACTTAGATAATTTATTCTGTCACATAATTATTCATTTTAATAGTGGTTTTGATCTTTACCATATTTCTTCATTCTAGGTTTGATATTTAATGCTTAATTTTATTCTCATTATGTCTTAAATTTTTAACTTTTTTTTAAAAATGACCCTTTATGATTTTAAACTTGTATAGAGGCATCTCAAAATTATGCTTTATATTAACATGGGAATTATGGTTTGTATCTTTTACATGGATCTTGATTTGCATTATTTTAATATTATTTGATTTAAATGTTGGTTAAGTCATTATTTGTCTTGGGGTCTTTGGATTGGATCTTGACCTACATGGGGGTCATGGTAATTAGTTTGAGTGTTTTCTATGCAAAACTTTCCTTAACATACAAATCTTTAGGATCTTTAGAATATGTTTCACTATTTAAGATTGTTTAATAGATTATCTAAGACATCAAGACCTCTTATCCTAGTCATGTAACACATTTCAATCTCTTGCAATAGTATCTCACTTGTCTTTTCACTAACTTATCTCTTTAACCCTTCACTTGGCTTGTAGCCTTGTTTGGAGAGAAATTAATTGTTATAATATGTATATAAGGACTCAATAAAATTGAATTACGGTTTTGAAAACCTAATTATATGTCATTTATATAATCAAAAACTTAGGTTATGTTCTTTTACAAAATATTGTACCTCTAGGATTACCTGACACTCCAATTAGCCTTGTAAATGCACAAAACTTCAATATTTAACTAATATATAGACTTATTGACCAGAACAAAATTATATTTGATCACCCATTCAACACATCCTACTTTATATTCAATTTTTTACCTCAAATCTTCACCTAAGTCCAACTTCCTTCTCTTGGCCTACCCAATTTGGACTCTTCTAGCCCAAATGCAACTTAGACCTTCAAAATCCATACTAAATATCTGTACTATTACAAAATATTTTTATTTAGTTAGAAAGCATTATGTTTGACTAAACTACAAAATTTTAGGAATTTTTGACAATTGGAACATGAGTTATGGTTGAAACCCTAGTTTAGAGTTTTATTCATCTTGTAGTATCTTGAGAGCAAAGAAATTATACTATGAATGTTTCAAGAGTTTCAAAGATTTTTAAAAGGTTGCCTAGATCTGTCTTGACCTTATTCAAGTATTCAAATCTTTTTATTTAGTTTTTGAAATCATATTCATAGTATTTAAATCCTAAAATGGTTTGATTGTGCACCAACATACATTTCTAACATTTATGTGTTCTATAGAAGCAAATCAACACCATACTATTGCAAACCATTGATTCAAACAAGGTAAAAACACATATAAATAACTCACCACTATATATTATAGATAATTCAAAGGCATTTGATTAAAATTTCATGCAAAATACCAAAAACATAGTTTGTATAACAATGATGTGTTGCAGGCATGCTTAGGTAGGGCTTTCCACACAATGATCCAAGTAACAGGGATCACCTTGTAATTTCTTGTAATTTTTAGTCTCCAATAATAAGAAACAACCCTCAAGAATATTTATAATGAAAAACCAATTTCACTTATCCCTTAGAAGGTTCTCTATCTCACTTTCTTGATTACCACATGTATGTGTATACTCCTACAAGTCTCTCTTGTTCTCTAAGCCAAATATAACTTGATAAAGGAATAATCACCAACACATTAAAAATATGGAATGAAACCTATTATATTTAATCCATGCATCAAAATCTCAACATAGTTAATCCATTTTCATTTATAAATATAACATAGTCCTTACCTATAACTATCATCTACAGGATCTACATTCATTTTATGCCAAAACATAGAAATCACAAATCTTGTAAATCTCGCCTATATGCATGAATCATAAATAGGTAAGGGTCACTCTTACAAACCAAAACACCATTTTTATTCATTATCATTTTCTCAACACATATAATTTATGATAGAACATGATTCTACCCATGCACACCATTCCATACAACTCTCCTCTATTCATTGTGCACTCTCTAGTCTTTTCCTTGAGAGAATCTTACACTATATTATTTATACCTACAATATAAACTCTTAAAACAAGGTCTAAAACTTTTTCTTGATTCAGTGAACTTCTAACAATCCCTAGACCTATGTAGGGTAGTGGTCACTTTAACCACCACCTCACTCTTTAAACTATCTTAGCATAAAATTCTCATAAGAACACATTTATATTATCCACCTTGGTCCTTTAAGAATCCGTAATATAATATTGTCCCTTACATGATTTTATATACCCAAACACACTCTTAAACTCTCACTACAAATTTGAAAATTCAAATTAGATATAAAGGTCAAAAACTTGTTTTATACCCAGATTTAAATTTCACTCTCATTCATGACTTTTAGACACACCCTAAACCAACCTCTAACATTCCTAAGATGCCCCTACATCTATTTTTTTAAGGAAATGACTTAGGGATCATGGAATTGGCTTGAATTTCCATGAAGGAGGATCAAGATGCTTAGTTTTATCTTTTATGATTCATTGCATTAATTTTAGAACTTAGTCTTGGAGGTTTTGGAACCTTAAGGAAACTCTACTAGATTTTTTGGCATTATGGCCAAGGGGAATGTGAGGTAGTTCCACATGAACAACTAAAGTTTCAATAATTAATTTTGACATCCATGTAGGTGTTAGGGAAATTTATATGGTTTTTGTTTGTTTTTATTAAGTTACTAGTTTGTGTAAGCACATATGGAAGTTTTGATCTTGAAGGCTATAAGAGTAGGAAAACTTACCATGGTTCACTTCCATCAACCATGTAAGTAATGTATTTGGAATTTTTTGTTTATTTCAAGAAATTTAGTTGAATGTTATAGTTTAGTGGATTTAGCCAAATAAATTTAATTAGTTTGGTTTTAGATGAAAACCCTAACAAGGACCATCAAGTTAGTTTTCTAGGTTTTTGATGGCTTGGTTGAGCACTTATAGTATTCTATTTTTTATATTGGTAATGGTTTTTTTATGAAAAATGATTATGATGGGATTATCATTACATTTATAATGTGGTTACATAATAGTGAGGTCATGGTTTTAAAGGGCCATTATTTTTATTAGTGCATTGTGAAGTCAATTGTATTTTATCATTGTGAGGAAGATGGGTTTGTTGAACAAGGAACTTGTATCCTTCAAAAGCCTTTAACTACATTTTAAATTTGGTCTAGATATGGAAATATATGTTAATTTTATGTAAAATGTAGATGGGTTTTAGGGCTTATGTTTGTTTTGTTAAGTCATAATGTTGAATGAGTGATTTTTTTCATTTTGTATAAACTATATTTGGGTTTTTATTAGTTATCTATGTTTGAGTTATTGGTAAGTATAAGATTTGATTGGGTTTTTTATAAGTCATAACATCCATCTATATAAAACCTTTATTGTTATATATTGATATGGTTGTATTTTATTTTATTATTTGGCTGTTGTATAAAATAAAATCCATATGACATTATGGCAACTCTTGGTTTGTTTTGGTGGTTGAATTTTATTTTTATTAAGTTGATGGTGGTTTAGTTTTATTTTTATAAATTTAATGTAGTTTTTTTAGTACTGACAAGGTGGGATTAGCTTCATTATATTCCATGCGATGATTGGACTCTTTTCTTCTTAATTTGAGTTATTTTTATTGATTAAAAATAAATTAAAATTGTTATGTAATTCTTATACCTAAATTTTGTATTATTTATCATACATATATTTAATACAAAATGATGTAGCATGAGATGTATATGGATTCATAAAATTATTATATTTTTTAATTTGATCATTTGAATAATATGATATTACTAACTTGATATGAATTTAGTATTTGATAATGATTACTTATTTAAGGTCATCTCATGCTAATAAGTGTTGAAAACTATATTGCAAATGCGCTACATTATGACCTTGTGGAACTTCGTTTATAATGTTATTTTCAATGGTTTATACCTCCTCATTAGGATATGAATCTAAATTAATGGATGTGCATTGTCTCATGATACTACCATTCCTAATGGTGATTTCTACAAACTTATTTCATTGGTAGTGTAATCATGAAACCATAGTAACTTGCAAGTAGTTTATATGGGTTATTATTAACTTGAGATTAAATGAAATAACCATTAATAAATGATTATTATCTAGAATTAAAATTTGATGCTCCATTATTCAATGTATTCTACTTTGGTACATTGATCTTGGTATGTATGGTGGGCCATATGCAAGCAATGATTTTATAGTAACTAGTTATTCATTAATATAGCCAAAGATGGTCTAGATTCATGGGATTGTAATTATCCTAATGGTTTAAATATCATTAAATGAATCATTGATCTTTTAGGTAAAATCATTTATTGTTCTTAAGTCAAGGATTTAGAATGAATTGTTAGTATAAGGACCCTTGTTTGGAAATTCATTAACATAATTCTGATTGAATATCTTAGTTAATGTTGGTACACCTTAACAACTAGTGTTTATCTTGTACCAATTAACAACTTCTCTAGTTGTGTTCATGCTTACATAGTGGGACTATTGGGCATGCTATGACCTCATGCATATGTACTATGACTTGGTAGATGCCAAGCATTCATGTCAGTAATCAATATTTTTGGATATATGATGCCATGATAGTTATCTTCCTCTTATTGGGATATATATGTTGGGATGACATTCACTATGTGATGGATCTAGGTGTAATCATCCTTAAGGTTATGAATCATGTCATCATGATCAAATGGGTTAAAACCTAAACCAGTCCCTACTTATGCAATCATAAGGCCTTATGTTCATATTCTTATGTTGGGTTACCTAGAAATGAGGATGGATGTTAGCTACTTGTGACCTTAAAATGTTTCACAATATACATAATTTGAATCTTTCTTGAGGGTTTCATTGGTTCCCTTTTGGAAACAAGATTATATAATTAAACATAGCTAGTGAATCAACTCATTATAATGTTGAATCTCACCCTAGGTAAGTAACCGGGTGATGTATATATAAGGATTTGAATGAACCTTCTTACCTCATGAGTTGTTAGGTCATAACCATATCGATTTTGAATAAGAATAGTCCTAACATATAAACTATATACCTATGTGTATTTTTTATTGTACTTACTCCATAACATGTATCGATAGTCATAATCAAATCAAGTTGTAATTTAAATAATTAGGCATCACATGAAGGGTAGAAGGTAGCATGTTGGGACCTATTCTAACATCAAATTTAATATTATTCCAGTTATTTGACACAAACTATTATAAAAAGAAGTTATTCTTTGATATGTTTATTGAATAGCAGTCATATTGATCCTAAATAATTATAAGAAGGTAGTGTTACTAATGTTCAATAAACAATTGTTATCTTCCAAAACAACTTTTAAAATATTATTTTTCACTTTAACTTGAATGAATAATGGTATATTTTTTATCTATTATATATTGTGTAGGTACATTTTATTTGATAAAAGTGATGAATTTGTCATTATATTTTAATGTATAAATAATGGAGGCAAATGATTTAAGTTGTGTATCACTAGGTATATTTTTTTCTTCTAATGTTTTGTATAATATGTCTTTTTAGATTAATTATTTCTTGAGTAAATCTAAGACATAAATATTAGCATGTGTGTCCTATAGTTGATTGGTGATGTCATATCCTTTAGATTGGATAGATTGCCTCATGAGAGGACTAGGGGATTAAGGAGGAACATGGTGATTACCTTTATTTTACCACACATGATGGGGCACCATATTTTGTCATATGTCGAGAACATGGACCACATAATCTAAACTAATTCATTAGTAAATAATGAGAGCATGATGAAAGCTGACATAACCTTAAGATATTGGGGGAGAAGGAATAAAACTAGTCATGCATCTCCTTTGGCATATAGTGGTAGTAATAGGCATATTGGATTGGATGTTTTAATAATAGGATTTGAAAAAGGATTGGGATTGTTCATATTAATTTTGGCTTTATTATATATATTTGGTCCTTTTAACCTATTTGATTAAATAATTAATGATAATAAAATACATTATCTATGTAATAAAATATGATTGGATTACCTTCATAACTTATGTTAACCAATAATTTTCATTCCATATGGTCATGATTAATATGTATTATTAGGGAACAATAAAAAATCATGTTTGAAAATAGAACATGAAGTCTGAAATGCTAAAACTGATTACAATGATTTGACAAGTGGCGTGTGCTACCTATAGTAATTACAAAAATCAGATGAGTACTAAGATTTTATAGGTAAATGTATAACTATGAATATATTTTATAAGTGGAATTAATAATAAAATGGCCATATGGTTCTTTTAGTTTTGGAATCGATTCATTGTTTGCCCCTTTATGCTTCTACTGATCTAGATCAATATCATTAGTCAATACTGACCTATCTAAAAATGAGGAATGATGATGATAAGATCACATGTACTTGTCTATGTATGCGTTATATGTGTGATCTTAAACCTTGATAATGCATGTGACTCTAAAAGTCACTCTCATTTTCTTTGAAACTCTAAGTGTGCTTGTGAGGGATAGAAACTTGTTAAAAAATAGAAAAAGTGTAATTGGTTGAGATAACCTAAACCACTCCCATATTATGATTGACTATTTATTACATATTTGATACTATAGGGAAGGAAATAAATCCACACATAGTTATTACTCCTTGTGTGATTGTATAATTTTGATTACTTTATATATTTATGTAACTAATTATTTGGATCTAATGCTTAACAATGCTTTCTTTAAATTAGATTTAGTGTGATTGGGACTTAAGTTTTGACTGATCATATGATAGGTTTGTAATTGGTAATAATAGGGTAAATTTTATCAATGTGTATTATTGTTTAAATGTGTAAATGTTGAGTGTCAAGTCTCTTTTAAATGAGACCTTGATTTTTATAAATGGGTTGAATTTGGTGATTTCTTATGCAATTAAAATTCCTGGAAAATTGGATGACCCTATGGAGATATTTTATTTTTAAATTTAATCATTTATAGTATTAGGTTAGCTCCAACCAAGTTAGTTCAATATAAAATAATGACACTAACCAAATATTGTAAAAGTAACCTTTATACAAGAAAACTAAAAATTAAGTATGGAGATGTCTGTGTAGGATATTTGGAAAGTTTGAAACATGTAATGAGGTTAATATAGGTTTATAACATTAGAAAGGAAGGGTAAACTCTCAAGATAACATGCAAGTGTGAGAAAATGTAAGACTAGGACCTTATTTATATGCTCAAGTCATGTGTGATAAATATGTGTTAATATTTTCATTATCAAGTACTAAGTATTATATTATAGTATCTATAGTTAGTTTACTTAGAGGATGTAATAACATCATTAAAGGACGTTTTTATAATGTATAAAATTATGGTATATACTCATATTTATATTTAAAAAATAACTCCCCATGTTAATAGGAAAATGGACTCCTCATCAGGGACGAACAGTGATCAAACATAAATTTCATCTATTAGGAGCCAAACTAATCCTAAAACACAGTAATGATATAATCCAATGGAAAGTTTGTTGCTAATAATTTCTCCTAATTTATTCACTCTAATATCATTGGATAAAAATTCCCTATTGAGAGTGTTGAAGTACATTCTAAACATCAATCTTTAACATTAATACACTCATTTCATTTCATGAAACTTTGAACCTCAATGTCAATGGTATAACCTTTCAATATTATACCCACTTCTAGAGTGGTTGTCATGTCTAGGTTACCAAGGATCATTGGTAGAAGAATTTCAAATACAAAAGATCCTTAATGAAAAGATTTAATTCATACCATCTAATTAAATGTTATTAAGGATGAAAAAGTGACACAAATCATAACATGTTTTGGAAATACAACTTTTGATATCTCTATGGTTCCTATATACTAGTTACATCTTCCATATTCTACATTTTTTTTCATATCTATCATTACACCCTCTTCCCCTTCATTTGTTACACACATTCAATCCATAATTCCTATTCCACACATTCCCATTTCATTGCCCACTTTTTATTTCCTTGCCACCATGGTACCACCCATTGTGATCGCATTATCTAGACCACACACTACATCAATAATTTCAATACCACATGAAGAGGAGGACTAGATTGAAAGAGTGCAAATGGTAGATTAAAAATTGACTAAAATGATAATAAAAGATGATCCTGAAGTAAATTTGACTTTTTAGCAGGATACAGGCATGTTGATAATATTCGTTACCAATAAATAACACAATAGGAAAATCCCATGATGTTAAGACAAAATAAAAGCTATTTTTTTTACAAATAAAAAGAGAATTATATTAGTGAAGGCGATAGAAATAATAAATATGAGATGGTGGCTGACCCTGAATCAGTCGTAAGGCCTTCTAATCAAATAATTGATAAGGTATTTCAAGAGATGAAGTAAAAGATAATAAAATATCAAAGTAGAATTGAGGCCTCTATTCTAGATAAATATAGATAAGCTTCTCAATTATTTATTTGAATCATTAATATAAGGAAATGAATATAAAATAAAGATAAATGTATTACGTCATAAAGTTAAAGGCTATTTTTCAAAGTTAAAGTTTATGGATGATAATTTAGCTAATATATCTAAAGTAATCAAGAAGGGGATGTTCTAAGATCTTACAATAATGACATTATTTGACATCAATTTTTGTCCATATTTTATTGTGTATGTGTAATTTTTTATAGAATAATGTTCAAAAGACATGGATGATACTATGGATCCAATCAATGATTTTCACATTAGGATTCTAGATTATTACATTGGCCAGCATCCGTTCTTTGCTCCTACCTGGCAATAGACTCATTGTTGTTATATAGTATTCTACATAGTTGGTTTCAATTGTGGATAAATTATTGAGAGAACACATGGACAAAAACATGAGTGGAAGAAAATAAGTAATTGAATTGATCACATATTCAATGCCAAATATACTAAGGGCCAATTCAATTCAAGATGTTCTCTACACTTAGCTATCTATACAATCTTATAGACATGAGAATAGAAACTATTCAAATTACCCATTATTATCATTTTCCCAAATAGATATATATTATTATGCATGAAAAAAACCATTGTCGAGACAAATTGTTTTTACTTCAATAATTGATAACAATTCTAACTCACTTTTATATCATAATACTATTTGTAATTCTCTTAGTTTTAAAGCATTCTACTTTCATGCATGTCTTATATTTAAGATAGTATTAAAATGTAGTTTTATTTTTGAATACTAGCTTTTGTTTTTGGGATGAGGTTAGTCTTATTCATTACTATTTATACTCTTTGTATTTGACTCTTTTTAAAGAGAAACATTTTTCAAGGCTAAGCAATTTTAAAAATCTCTTGAGATATTCAATGAGTCCTTATTTTTAAGATATATAAATTTTGAAGTTATGCATGAAATATTATAACTAGAATTGATGAGTATATTAAATTCAATTTTTTCTTTTTAGATTAGTTGAATCCAGTAATTAACTAGTTGAAGTTTTTATGTGATAAATTTTTTTAAAAAATGAATCTATGGAGTGGATGTGTTATTCTAGCTATTCACGATAATAAATTATCCTTCAAAATTACATAAAATAAATATTCACAATTACTTCGTTAAACTCTCAACTATATTTGTATGTATTCAATTACTATCTAGATTTAATTGGATATCAATTAACATATGGTGAACATTGATTGGGTGAAAACCCATGAACCTATTGGATAGGGTCATAAACCCACATCAACATAAATGGCTTAAAATAGAGTAGTAGTAGTAGTTACATGAATTCAATTGATTTTATTTAAATTTAATAGATTGAATGATCAACGATTTTGATAATGTGTTTATCACAATTTGAGAAAATACTTAAATCAATAAATACTGGTTCATATGCAATCAAATCTAATAAAAGTGTTGACTACTAAAAAATTATAAATCTCACTTTGTTTATATACCCTCATATTATTTTTAATTATTTATATCACAACTCTTTAAATTAACATAACATCATTGTCAATATTCATTTTAGATGTATTTGTCATTTATAAAATGACTAACTCGTTTAAAGTAATGTTTCTCAAACAACAAATATTTTAAATGCTCTATCATAAACAAGTAATGTTTCTCAAACAGCAAATATTTTCAATTCTTTACCATTTATATTTCAAAGACTTAATTATCCATGAAACCATCTTCCTCATATTGATAACACAAGTTACTTTTTGCAATTCTAAGGTAGGATATTGAAAACCCATCAGCTTGTTCTGTTAGTAAGAAGTGTTTTTAAGAAATGTTATTCCATAGTGACTTGGCATTCCATGCAATTTATTATAATGAATATATGATATATTCATGATTTGGAAAAATGAATAATTAGGAATTCTTGACTTGTATTTATTATCATATTTATATAATTAAGAAGTTAATATTTATTATAATCAATTATATAAATACTTCTTATTTTATAAGAGATTAACCAAGCCCCCTCCCCCAAAAACAAGTTTTATGTTTTTGTTGTCTACAATGATATTTTTTTAAACAAGAGTAAATATATTTATTTAATAATGTCTATTAGGTGATGATTATGTTATAATTGATAAGGAGGTGAGAGGAACTATTGTAATAGTGTGATATCAAAAATAAAGGTGAATGTAAATTTTAGATTTATTTGATTAATATATGGTAATTTACTCTTTTTGTTTATATAAGGTGTTTATTTGACTATTATGATGCTATTTTTTCTTGTTTATAAAAGGCGATAAAAAATTTATGATTTATCTTAGGCATAAAGTGAAGTTTGGAGCCCTTTTATTTATAAACGTTTTCTAAACATGATATAGTAAGGTAGTTAGATTGACATTGACCATATATCATTAATGAACAAAAAAATTGTTGAAAAAATAATAAAATCATAAATCAATGTAATTTATTTTTAAATAATAAAATTTACACAATAATTTAAAATGCTCATTTAAAAATTAAAACATACCTTCTTGAATACATTCTTTTTATTGGCTATGATCTTATCTCCTATCTACACTATACACTAGGAGATAATTATTTTCTGAAAATTTATTTTTGGATAGAAAATAATTACGTTTATATTTTATTTCATCTATAGAAATAAGCCTACTTATATTTTACTTGCACTAATGCTACCTAACGATCGAATTGTTTACTTTGATTTTTAATTAAAAATTAATATAATTTTATTTATTTTATAAAATCAAATATATGAATTAATTATATATATATATATATATATATATATATATAAATAATTAATTCATATATTTGATTTTATAAAATAAAAAAAATTATATTAATTTTTAATAAAAAATCAAAGTAAATTGTTAGCCATATATATATATATATATATATATATATATATATATGGGGCTAACAATTTCATGGATAGAAATATAAGGTTATTTATATTTTAACTATATTCATATTAAATAGTGATTGAATAATTTAGTTTTTCCTAATTCAAAATATAAAGGAAAGTTTTTTTTAATAGACTTAAGTGGAATATTATTATCATTAATATTTCAACTTGTATCAATTAATTAATTTTAATAATTTTATTTAATTAAATAAAAATAAAAATTTATAATATTAATGAATTAGTAAAAGTTTTGTATTAAGAAATATTTGAATCAAAATGATTAGCATTTATATTTTAAATGAAGATAATGAGAAATATAAGTATAAACCAAGTCAATATTTTATAATAATTAGGTAATTTAGGTATTATTGTTTATAATATCAGAATTTTTAGAATTGATTAAGTTTTTGGCTTAGTGTTAAGTACAAAGGTATATCTATTTCTGTGAGTTTTGTTTGTTTTTATTTTTAAAGATTACTTTATTATATTTTTAAATATTTAATAGTAGTTGAAGATTTATGTTTTTCACTTTTAATAATAGTAGTAAATATTTTTTTAAGAAACTTGTGTGCAATTTTTTTAGTTAATGTGTTTAATCACCCACCTCGCCCCCACCCCCAAAACCACCACCAAGCTCTCCCCCACCTCTCCATGCCCCCCCCCTCCAACTCGTTGTTACACGCAAATATATATGAGAAAATAATGTAGAGTTCATTATATAGATAATTATACTTTATTAAAATAATATTTTGATTGACTCCCAATAATGGGTTGATTATGTGTTTAAAGGCCAAGAGATGTGCTAACATGTTGGACATTTCCTCCCCCCTCCTGAAATGTTCAATTTGAATTTCGATGTGGCAGCTAGGGAAATCCATGAGCCTTAGGGGTGGGGCCTATAATATTCAATCATGTTGGTTCATTAGTTAGAGAAACATCAATGAAGCTCATTGATAGTACCAACAATGAGTAATAAGCACAAGCTCTGGTGTTGGGGCTAGATGTTTTTGCTCAATATGACATTGATTAGTAGTGATTGAGGGATACTAAATGGTAATAATTTAGACTTTGAACAAAATAAATGTTGGTTTTAGAATGTTGAGAATGTCCTTAGTCAAGTGTGGGATGTGTTGGATTCTCTCAGTGATTAGGAAACTTGGCGCTACTTCCAAGAAGATAATTGTGTTACTGATGACATAGCCAACATGATCATATCACATGTCAAAGACATCACCATCAATAATGATTTGAGTGCTTAGATGGAAGAAAGGAAAAGTCTAGCCACTTTTTAGAGGTTGAGATGTAGGATCTCTACCTATGATTGTGATTTGAGGGAAGAGGCCATCATTGGATGGGATAGATTCATTTCCCAGACATAGCTTTTATTTATCCCACACCCACTATAATTGATCATGAGGATGGTAGTTGGCCATTATGCTTGCATGCATTGGTAACTCTTGATAGTTATGTTGGTAATATGCTATTGTGGATGGTTGGTGGTAGTAATTTATAGGCATGGAATAAACACTATAGTTTTCACTAAATGTGCCTTTATTATGATTTAAGGCTAGTAAGAGATGAATGGTGTTGAGTGCTAGTGTGATAGATAAGTGATTGAAGAAGGTGTTTATCCTATAATTTGGGGTATTTTATGGATGGTTTAAAGAATTATTGTCTTGGTTCACTTGGAGTCTCCATGTCAAATTAAGGCAAATTTGATGATTTTATCAGTCTTTATGGGTAATTTTCTCATGGATTAGAAGGATAAGGGTGTAACGCTAGATATTTTATTAAGGGTTATCCACCCAGACTCCAAAGTAGGGTTGGAGGCAACTATCAGTGATTTTGTGCTGAGGGAGCAAAGCTCTCTACTTTTTTTGGAAAAGAGTTAAAAGGGTTGGTCCCCCTTCATGCTTTCAGCTACGTGGAAGACTATAAATATGCAACATTTTAGATCATGTTTAATTTATGTATGATGGCCTTTGAAACCATAGCCATTTGGTAACACTACTTCCTCTTCTAGATTTAAAAGCTTTTAAGACACATATGGCATTAGTGGTGGTTGAATTGAGTGTTAGGAAGGCATCAAGTTTGGTTTTATAGGTCAAATTGATGGCCTATTTGTTTGGTATGAGTACTTTGATTCCTCAACACACCCTCATGTGGTAGGCGTGGACCACTTCGCACAGTGATGGGAAATATTTGGTCCTATAGGCCTAGATGAAAAGTGTTTTGATGTCATTGGGTCTAGGATCTTCTTTTGGGAGGAGGTGAGTGGGTAGACCACATATTTGAAAGTGTAAAATGGTGATGATGACGAGATTTGGTTCTTTGGATGGGGTGATTGGTGAAGATGATGGGTGGGACGGAGGATAATAGAAGCATCGTGGCGTGGTGCTTGAATTTGGAAACATGTTGGAGGATTTGGGTAGTGGTGGGATTGGTCATGGATCCCTGTATAGTAGTGGATTCAATGGCTAATAGGTGGTTGGTCAATGTCTACCCATTTATTTGTTTTAGTTTTGTTATTGGTAGTGGTCTTTGGTTGTTTTTGTTCTTTGGTTTTCATACTGAGATTTGTCTTCTAGGATGTTATTTTAGTACTCTTTAGGTTTTAGGTTTTTAGAGTTAAGTCCTTTCAAAAAAAATTTAAGTATAGTATATGTCTTTTTGAGGTTAAGATATGGTTACCATTTTGATCATAATTTATTATGATATTATTTTGCTTATATTAATAAATGGGTAAGGGACCCATCAACCCTCAACTACCTAATAAAAATAAATAATTATTTAATTGGATATTATTAATATTATTGATAAAAAATATTGTTACATGTAATAATTGAATATTATTTTAAAAAATTATGAAAATATTAATGAATTATTTTCTAAATTGACACGTATTCTTTTAAATTTTAATAATTAGTCTCCAAGAACTACTCAAACCTAAATTTTTATCCATTTTAAAGTTTTGAGCAATATTTATTATGTCAAGACCCTCTTTCAATAGATGTTAATATTATTTTTTTCACCATAAAGACACTAGAATCTTAAATTCCCATAAGTACTTATATTTAAATAGCACGCCATGTAATCATAATATTGATATAACTGCCTTCAACCCATTTAAGGGGACTCAAAAAACCAAAAAAATAAATAAGCTGACTTCCAAGTGATTTTTTCTTAAACTTGGAACATTTATCCTTTTATAAATATTGTTGGGTATTAATTTGATATAAAATTTCTAATTATATTAGATATTTTATCAAATATTCTAATTTTTGTTACCTATTTTGACATAGCTTAGCCTCATTATTTGACTTATTCACACTTATAGTTTATTGTCTCTATGATTTGAACAATCCACTCCTTCAAAATTATTACATTGGCTATTCATATGAAAAATGTGATTTCATCTTACTTCTAAATAACTAATAGTTTCTAAAATTAAAATTCTTTCTAATGTATCATTATGTACACTTTATAATTCCAATTCAAAGGAATTCAAAAATAATCACTATACAATCACATTTTCTTGCTAATTATTCTATATAGGGTCCTATGATTGAAAATCACAATAATATATAACTACACATTGATTCAAAAACACACATTTTTACTAGTTTTATTTCCCTATAAGCTAAGTAGCCCTAAGCTAGGTATAGATACCATTTCATGGTTGCAAGTCATTTTTGAAGAATTTAATCACATTAGGATTGTACAAACATATAAAATTCCACCATTATTTTTCACACACCACTATAGTGCATGGGAGAACTACATGAGGTTTTATCCTTTTTTAAATTATTGGTATGTAGGTGATACTTAACATAGTGGGATGTTGATATCTATCACAACATCAACCACCTGGTCCCTTTTTTGCATTCATTACATTTATATCCTATTTTCATTGAGGCAGGGTTTCAATAAAGAAGAAGGCACACAATGGCTACTCAATCTAATAAAAACATTCTAAAATTCACATAGGACCAATAGGTAAAGGTGCACCTGACCAAATTGATAGAGAGGAAAAAACATTTAATAGACGTGGGCACACCCTATATATGGTAGAATGATCTAATCGAGTCTAAATAGTGCAACACTATTTAAGTATAAAGCAGAGCATTGTTCTTTATTCATAATAATCTCCTTCAACCTCATAGTTGATTTTTATATCTCTATCATAGTCTTGGATATTTGGTTTCTAACTAATTTATTTCTCTTTATTTCTTTCTATTTTTAACATATTTCTCAAAATAATAAGTGTCAATCAGTTTTGTATGGTTTATTATATTTATTATGCATTTTTATTTATTCAATTATTTGTCTAATTAGAGTAAAAGGCTCTTAATAAAAAATATAGATCAAACAAGCATTGATTTATAGCTTTTAAAAAATTAAGCAATTAACTAATGCAATCCCTTAAAAATAATACCATTTTTTAATTTGTTTACAAAGTCTTTTGAGCATAGTAGGGATTGATCAAACGATAAAACTTTATGGATGTTTTATGCACCAATTAAAAGATCTCATTTTTATTGAAGAGTTATTATTTCATACTTGTCTTAAAGTAGTGATTATTTAAAGAGCATACAAAACAAACTACTTGCTTGCATTTCAACACATAGCGATATGGGTTGAGACTATCATATAGGCATATCTGATTGTTTACATGAATAGGTGTTTATTTATAACTTATTAAAATTTAAGGGCCTAACTAAGTAAATCACTTTAAAACAAAATTAAAAAAAAAAATAATAATATCTTTTCAAGGTTTTTTGGAAATTATTATTACATAATCTAATGAGAATAAATTTCAGAAATATTTCCCACTAATTCCTTGATCTAAGATATGGTTTTGTCAAGCAGGAACAAATGAAGTGGCTCACCTAATTTTAGGCTAATCAAAGATACACAATCACTATAAAAAAATAGACTACCATTTTTTGTGATAAAATTTCACTATTTTAACAAATCAATTTTATTCACTTCATCATATCATAATAGTCATTCTGTATTTTGTTTTGAGTTATTTCTATAACGTTTTCTTTCAATGTTCAAGTGAGTTATAAATCATATATGTGCTTTTAAACTACCATTTTAAACTATCAATAAATAAAGGTAATTATATTCATTTCCCTTAAACACATATAGGGATGTCTTTATTTATTATATTTTAAATTTAATGTAGATCGGAATTTCCCTTGTGCTCATTTTATGATTTAGTGTACTATTAATAAGATATAGATCTAACTTAGCTAAAAACAATATTTTTGGGTTTGTACTCTTTTTGATACACTCTTTTAACTTTATCTATTTATATTTAATTCTATTTTACTATTATTTTATTGAAAGAAATAATAAAAACATAATCTTAGAGTGAATGGGAAATGGTTGATACTGTAAATGTGTTGTTTTTTGAATAAACATGTATAAATATAATATTTTTAATATACATGCAAAATGTAAATCTTATTTTTAATTAAAATAATAACAAGTATAACAATTTTTTATTAGAAAATATTATAAATTATAAAAATTATTTTTAACTAAAATAATGACAAGTGTAACAATTTAAGATTTGAATATGTTATAAATTTTAACTAGATTGAAGTCCTAAAAATGGTAAATGATAATAAAAAAAAAATTAGTAAAACAAAAAAGAACACATCCACTATAATAACATAGCATGAACAGTAGTGAGTTTAAAATTATATATGATTAAGTCTAACACAATGTGATTTCTTTGTAAAATCATAAATTATAACTATAAAAAACTATACGATGTTACAAGATATTTCAATTTAAAATGTACACTTTGATGAGAAAAATCTTTGAATATATTCTTTAATATTAATGTAAAGGTCATCCCCAAAAATAGTTGATTGATCGTTATTTATATCAATATTAATCAAAAGTTCTTAAACTTTTTTGCAATGTTATTATAACTGTGGATTACCTTTTAAAAAAAATAGATGTGAAATCTTTATCAAAAGTTTTATATAATTATCTCAAGAGTGTCGTTAAAGGATACTTATGAATATATTTTCCATATCTTAAACAATATGAATTTAAAATCTGACTTGAAATCACAAGATGTATAATATTTGTCCATCTAATATAAGGATTTATCAAATTGTCAAATATTTAATCACATTATTAGAAATGAAGTCAATTTAATGAAAGTAAAATATAATAGAATAAATTTGGTTGTCTATAAAAACACTTCTAAAGTTTTATTTATCTTAATTATGTCTTAAGTGTAATAGGGTAAAGTAGTTTTGAAACAACAATACACTATACATAATTACATATAGTGTCATAGTTCAAATTTAAATATATTATAATAATATAATAGTAAAAAATCTATTTAATTATAATATAAGAATAGTTTAGAGTAACTAAAATGCCCAGAGCTAAGATTATAAAAATAAGGGGTATGAAGTGCCAAGTCCCTACAGAATAGTTTGCAGTGTAATTTTGGGGACATGAAATTTATGAAACTCTTATTTTATGTATAATGTATAGATATTCAAAGTTCAAAAAACCATTGTAATGGATTTTTTGAAACAAAACTATCATAATACATTCGTCAAAACAACAAAAAGATTGCCTCTAGTGAGCTCTTAATAGGATTTTGTCAATATCTTTGCTTGAAGAACACTGGAATGCTGAAAAATTGTCATTGCTAATTTTGTAAATCCATTGAACATATTTCCTTCGCCAAAAGTTTCTATATTTTAAATTAATTCTCAAATTTTAAAACATGTTTTGGAATAAATTAGAAGAATAAAACCATTAAATATAGGGGTTGAAATTGCACACTATATTTCTGCCTTTCCAAATGTGATAAAGTTTCTTAGTTGGGGTCTCCATATAACCTGGATCATCCATGATACCAATAAAATCTGCATAATTTTCTTTGAAAAATTATTTCCATCTGCAACTAATCCATTCCATATATGGAAGCACTGGTAATCAAAACTACTTGAATCTAAATACAAATACTTTGATACATACATAATGATAACATCACCTCTAATTGATTTTACATAAGCATTATGTCGTAATTTTTTATTTAATGTAATTTTTAAAATTAAATCATCAACCATCTAACATACCAATTACTTGAAGATTTATGTTAAATCTAAAATTTTAGTAATAGAAGTCAATATTAACCAAATTTTAAGTGAATATAAGAAGAGTACTAAGAAATATCTAAACAATAAATACTTCATTATTTAAATTTTTTAATGAAGCACTTATATAGGGGTTATAAAACATTTATTATAGGGACTAAAATTTCACACTACATTTATGCCTTTTCAAACTCGATAGAGTCACATAGCTAGGGTATCTATATATCCTATATCATTAATGATACCAATAAAATGTGCAAAATTTTCTAAGTCCCTACAAGATAGTATCAATGTTGCTATTCTAGATAACTCCCATGTTATTTTTACCAAACAACTAGTAACGTAATGCCAAGCAACCATTGTTTTAGTAGTACCCATAATCAAAAAGGTAAATAATATGATTTGGCACATGTGAAAATTAATTATGCTCCATATAGAACTGTGTATCCCATGGAAAAGGTTCATCCCATGCAAACATGAAATAAAGACATCAACATAAAAATGCTTCCAAAGAACCTGTACATATTGGACACTCAAGGAAATAATGGAAATCTCCTATATTTTAGTCCATGTAAACAAATATGGGAAACCAAATCTAGAAAAATACCATGGCAAAAATGATCTCCAAAACTTTGGAATCCACCTTCTTGTTTAGATAAATATAGGAAAATAAAAAAAGTTGAAAATATTTGAAATAGAGGTTGACAGATTATGAATAGTAAAAGCCTAACAAATGGGTCAAATAGACACTATTTGACACTGTATTAGAGAATGTCACTCTGTATTTCACATATTTATATGAAAAAATGAAGAAGCAGAAAATATAAATTTAGAATTTTAAAGATTGAATCAAACCTTTGTGAAATAATTTCTCATCATAGCACCCTTGGTAAGCTTCACTGAGTGGAAAGCTTCTAGAGTTCCACCATAAAATAATTTTAGAATCTTTAAAGCCTACATAAAACTATCCACAAAATTTTTGTTTCTACATATTTGAATGCCCTAATGTCCACCATGCCCTATGCTCTACTAATGATCCACCCCTAGAACCAACAAACATATTCTACACTTGGGGTGATACTACCATTTGGGATGGAGATATAAGCCGACAGGTGCACCACCCTTCCCAGCCATAAAAATCCTTTGTCATTGCAAACATTATCGTGACTTCCTGAAAGAACATAGAAATTGTGTAGCCAGTCATAATATACCAAATATTTTATTCAAATACATGTTGAAATACCTTTTAAGTTATAGTACAAAACTTTGGCATATTTTTGAACACCAAAAACAACCCACTTTTATTGATCAATATATTAGGGAATAACATAGAGTTGAATCATAATGAAGCCTATATTATCTCCCTATGTGACTAATAATACTAAATTTCTATAAATATCTAGACTTTTAGAGGTTGAAATCAATTGTAAAGATATTTAGAAACAAGAACGATCATAATCCAAAAAAATTGGAAGAAGTTGATAACTTTAAAATTTTGATACGCAGTGGTGTTTTACACTTTTGTTCAAACTCAATGTGCATTTTAAAGATAAGGTATGATCTTGGTTAGTGTATAATTATTCTAAAATTTATTATAAATAATTAGTAAATTGATCTCCTTTATTTAAACCATAACTAGTTAAAAATATATTTTAAAAACATAAAATTTAGTGGTTGTTGATGGACATATCACAAATAAACCTATATATATTTCCGCAACATGAAGAATCTAAAATGTTGAAATATGAATATTCAAAATGAAAATTTTATTTTGAAATCAAATTCTATCTTTTTTCTTATATAACTCTTGACCTTTTCTTAGAACCCTTGATTTTATTCACTTCTCATTCATTCCTTGTGTTTTTTATCTTATATACACTAATATATATATATATATATATATATATATATATATATATATATCAAATTTCACATTAAGACCTTATTGATGTGTAAGTTAAAAATAAATCACAAATCTCATGCAACATAATAAAAGGGTCAGATCAACCCATACAAAAGTTGGATTGGGAGAATCAAGAGTATACTACTATAACTATGAATAAAACTTTAAAAATACATAAATTTAAAAAAAAATTAAGGAAACCAAAAAAGAGATATAAAAGAGAGAAGGGGAGAAAATGGAACTTAATATTTAATAAATACACATCAATGAGAACATAATATAAAATTATAATCGATAAACACACATTTACTCCAAATCAATACAAACTAATATTTACATTATACTATGAACCAAAATTAAGTGTTAACAATAAATTATCATTAATGTTAATTTTAGAGCATTTAAAGGAAGAGATAATTAATAGTAAATTTATGTCATCTCAAAAATTAAAGTTATATGTGACATAACCATTTAAAAACACTTAATAAAAAGAGTTTAACATTTTTTAAGAAAAAGAATTTAACAACTATACATATCTAAAAGATGAAATTTACAAGTAACCTAACTATTTTTTAAAAATTAAAAAATTAACTTAAATTATATACATTTATCTTATATATAGTTTTAAGTTTAGGTTTGTGTTTTATATTATTATGCCAACTCATCCTCTTCTATTGATATGATAGTTTTTTTTTCTAAAATCTCAATAAATTCATGAAATCTTAAATAAAATTAGTAGCAATAAATTTGGGACATTTATATTATAGATAAATTTTTATAAAAATGGTATCTTGGCTAATACTTTTTTTAGTCTAATGATTTTTAAAACTAAAAATCTCAATGTATAAGGAATTCTCAATAGAAATTACTAAGAAATATAAGCTAAAATTACTAACCACAATTGCTAGTGGAATTTTTACTTAAATATCAATAAATTTCATTAAATATAAACTATAATTATCAATCACAAATGTATAACATATTCATGATTAAAAAAAACCATTCTCTCTAATTATATCCATCGACGGGCTTTGAATTTATTATAAAGTCCTAAAGATATTAAATTTCAATAGAAAGTTAATAATTGATAATAATTTATTTATTATTCTTCAACAAGTGAGGAATGGTTCAAACCATCCATTTCTTATTCTTTTAAGTCAAAGTACAATGGTATCAAAACCCATGATACAAAAGATGCTTTTGGAGCACTATTAAAGTCTATCACATTCGTTGGATTTTTCAAAATAAGATCAAAGCTTAATGGTGGATGGTTATTAACAATTTGGGGAACCTAGGTTGTTATATTATTTATGGAGGAGGAATTCTTACTATATAATTGACAAAACTCTTCGCATGACCCATGATGAATGGGTTGTAAGGGCAAGATTATAGAGATTATATGTGTATAATATATGATTAAAAATTAAATGGTACTACAACTAATTTTATTTATGTAACAGGGTACAAACCCCATAAGTTATCCTTGCTTTGTTTGAATCCACTCATGCCCTAGGTTTTTTTTAGGCCATCATCAAGTACATTATCAAGAATTGAAAGACATGGCACCATTTTTAAAGAAAATATTTTTATTTTAGGCTTTTGAAATGGATTCAATTTTTCAGTAAATGAAGCCAAATAATTTTTAGTTTGGTTTTTTCTCTTCAGATTGATTTAATGTATAATTTTAAAATTATCTAATAAAATATTAAGATATGTATTTTTATTTCTTCAAATATGACAACTTACATTGATAATGAATTATGAACTAGTTAATAACTAAAAATGAGTATCGAAACATTAGGAGTTGTTTAAATTTATGTTTAAGAGAAAATTTTGACCCCAATATCAAGGCCTCATATTTTTCATGATTTTTAGTGAATGGAAATGATGGTATGTTATTAGTTAGGTTTTTTTTTTTTTTTCTAATTGAGGTTACTCCAAGGTTTTTCCTACACTAGAACATTGTTTGCATCACAAACTATCAAAATATATAAATCATAATTATGGAGGACCTTCAAATTCTCAATCATCACTCAAAGGTTTTGTTGTGAAAGTGTAAAATCCTAAATGTGACAAGACAAAGATCTTTTTTTTCATTTATGGTATTATATTCAATGATTGCATATTTAGTATTTAATTATTTATCAACTCTCATTTGATTGACCATTGATTTCAAAATCCATCACTTATGTTAAAGGTTTATTGCCTTATAATCATTCAATTCATTTTTACCAATAATGACTTAAGGGTACCCTAGAAGCCTCAAGAATGTCAACTACAAGTAGGTTTAAAAATGTCTAGTTGGATCACCACTCTCTTTTATTTATCTAGGGTTAAACCTAATTTCTTATAGATTTTAGTGGGCATCACATTAGATGAATCCCCTACCTTAAATAATAAATTATTAACATTTTTTCAATATATTATAATAATAAATTGGAAGTTTGGTACTTCTATTTTGTCTTTATAGATGACCATATTAGTATGTCTAGCCATTGATATTTAAAAAAATGGTTTGTTAGTCAAAGACTTTAATAAAATTTGTCTCTTTCATTTAATTTGAGACAACTCCTGAAGGGTGATTTTTTAATCAATATTATTCATGTTCATAACTATATTTTATCTATTTTCATTATATGGGTCAACATGTTAATATTAATAATTTCTTTTTGGGGGAAGCAGATTGCTACTGGCCTTTGGATTAGGAAGAGTACCTGAATTATTATTTAGTCTCATGGAAGTGTTGAAAAGTTATTGAATATTATTTCTAATATTTTATTTCATTTATTTAAATTGTTTAAAGTCATGAATATCATTTGTATTATCTTTTGTCTCATCCTCAACTCAAAATGGCAAATCATAGGTTGTAACCACCATTGTAGTACTAGAAAAGCTGGGTGCACTAGATGTATTGAATGAGTCATAGTGATTTGGAATAGTTTGATACCCTTCCATTTCCTTTTAGAATATTTGAAATGCATTAAATAATTACATGTATTCTATCTAACCATGTTGTGTGGTACAATGAACCCTATACTAGTTGCGCAAATCCATATAATAAATGTTTAACTTAGGGAGATTATCATGTGATGGATCTGGGTTATTATTTGGCCTATCAAATTATCTATTATAGGTTTTGAATGTTAAATTACTAAAATTTGTTTTGATTACTATTTTCCCCAGGTGTTTATTCATATTAATAAACTCATTATTGGGTTTGTGTACCACACGTTCAATGGAATCTAACTCTACTTTAGTGGAATTATAAGTTGCACCCTATGTACTTGAGGTGATGACCTGTACTAGGGATTTGTTTTATTTTTTATAATTAGGGATGGGGATATATTTATTCATAAATCCTAATTTTTTTTAGTGTATTATGAGCTGAAATTAATTTTTGAAATACTTGATTTGGATTATAGGCACAAATAGTCTAATTGGTGTTTGGACTAGATTCAAGGTTACGAAACTTGGATTGTCATTGGGCATGGATAAATCTTGAAATACTTAATAATTAAATTAATGATTAATTTTCATGATATACATATGACATAATATTGATATTTTGGTTTCTATACAAAAATATTTCATTGGTTGAATATAGGGTATTTTTTTATATTTCCATGGCTAATACAATAATATATGCATGCAAAGAATATATATGACCATACATATTTTAGAATCTTGAATGATATGATCAGTTAATTACACTCTCTTTCAAGATATAAAATGGTAATATACCAAAATAGGTTAATTAACATTCCCAAAACTATGAAACTAATATATTATTACATTAGTGCCATGTGGTTATCAGATTTTCTATAAGATTTAAGAAATAATCATACACAACATATTGTAAAGTGAAAGGTGATATTCCACATGTCATATTTTCATGGATTAGACTCAAAAATATTAAAGAATATTTGAATCTTAAATGTGTTCCTATGTTGTTCATTCTCCAAAAGGGGATAACTAAGGAAGGTACCCCTTAATATTTTTGGGTGAATAATGGAAGTCACCAATGACATCAATGGTAGATTTGGCTAGTTAATAGGGGTTTTGACTCACATGGATTGGTGAAATTGTTGAGTTATATATCCCCTTAGGACACTTTTGTCTGATCTTGGTCTTTGATAATTTTTTAAAAGTGACACCAAGGATAAACCTGAAGTTATGTTAGACCTTATTAACCTTGGAAATGGGTCTAGTGCATGAAAACTCAAGTGGAAAAAATGGTTAATAATTATTGGCCCTCCTTCTAGAGCCAATTTAAAAATAATGTGTGTTTTATGCATATGAAAGACATTAAGGGGTAAGACACTCTATTTTTTATAAATAATCACATGATGCAGTAAAAGTTTAGTAGATCAATTATTTATTTTAGATGGTTCTGATATGAATAATATATACCATCTAACATAAATATTCTAGGAATTAACTTACCCTCGATTTAATGATATAAACTAAGATGGATCCAATAAAAAAAAGGATAAAAAATGAAAGAAAGGTAGGGAAGAAAATAAAAGGATCTATGAATTAGATTGAATAATAAATAGTAGATGGAAGATAATTAGTGAAAGGATGGGGGCTTAATGTGACACTTTTTTCTAGAAATAAAAAAATTTGAACTTGGAAATAATTTTGGAGACACTTTGAAAAATAATTTCATAATAATGCAAGAATATGAAGTATGAAATATATAATAAAAGTGTGTGAAATTTATACATTTTTTATAGACACTTGGAGACACTTTTTCCTAAACATATAATTTCTATCCAATACCCAAATGATAAAATTGTGCAAAAATACTGCATTTTTTATAATGTAATGGTACTTTTTGTGAAAAAATAAGGATATTTCATGTCTATAGACACAATTTTTTAAATTAAACAAATTAATTTTTATATGAAATTTCATATATAAATAAAAGAAATGTTAAAGATTGTTGATGATATTTTTTTGTTAATTTTTTAATATATGTATGTATGTATTTATGTATATAAAATAATTTTAAAAGTCAATACAAATATAAAAATGAAACTACAAGTGTACAAACAAAATTTTTTGACCTTAACTTCATGATTTTTTTTAAAAATCATAGCCAACTATGTGTAGATGTTTAAGGTATATGTTTTATAAACTTTTTATTAATGATGAAAAATTTATAAAGGTATTTTTAATGATATTTATATAGACCATAATGAGAAATTTCATGTATTAATTAATTAATAACTAGAAATAATAGTCATGTGGGTTTCTCCATGGTAGGTTTTAGGCTAGGTTTCAATGCTTCCCCCCAAGCTTAAAGCTGAACAAGTCTTGGAGGGAAAGTGGAAAACTCAAAATAAAGATTTCTTGAAAGGGTGTATGCTTTATTAAAATGGCATGAATCCTTTGAAACACATTTAATGGTAGGTAATTTAAATATTTCAAAAAAATTGAAAAAAAGGCATGTTCCCTTTATATTGTAAAGGGCATACACCCTTCAGTTTTCTATGCATTTAATGTGTGATATAGTTTGTTTGTTTTGTATATATTTAGTAAATTAAATGAAATAAATTTAAATTTAAATTATAAATATAAGTTTATAATCAATTTATATTACATTTGATATTCTTAGACTTAAAGTTTATTTTACTAAATATAAAATTTTTGGGCCACTCTACATCTTCGAGAAATAATTCTAGAGTTTTAGGAATTACAATATAGGATAAAGTTTTTCAAAATTTATTTTGTGAATACTTAGTTTTCAGAATTTAAAGATTGAAAATTGACTAAAATATTGAACTTATTTAGATCTAATCTCAAGTATGGATTTCACTTGTCGAGATCAATATGTGGATGTCACTTATTTCTTTTCAATTTTAGCTATCTAGATTTTAAGACATTTATCATCTATATTAGCAAAGGCAAAAGAAGAGGTTGGTTATGGGCTTAAACTCCAAGTCACATTTGACCCAAACATTAGTATAGACCCAAATATCTGATTTCTCTATATCATATTCCTAAGAATCACAATCCTAAAGTTTAGAATCCCATTCTATATCTTTATATATAAGGGTGACCAGAGACTAGTTTAGAATCCCAATCCCAACCCCATAGTTGAGTTCTTGTTTTATTTATATGTCATTGAGATTTTGTCCATGGTAGAGTGGATCATAAGATATATAGATGGGTTATCACTAATTTGTTAGAGTGTGTTCTAATTTAGTAGTCATTAGAGTGTTTTTCACAACCCAACATGATCTACACCTAACCCAATCTATACCCAACTTGATCTATGAAAGGAACTAAGGCCACATATTCCTTAATCAAGTATATTAAGAAGGGGATAATTAGACAAGTTTAGGGCTTGATGGGCCCTATATACCAAAACAAGGACTTACCATACTTAGAGTATGACTAATCCCTAATATAGTAAATCAAGGGATAGTTTAGGAATGGGGCCTATACCATAGATATATTAGAGGGCATCATTCTAAATTTCTTATCCCAATCTCAAACTTTTCCTAACTGATAAGACAAGGGAAGATGTCCCTACCCACTTCATCTATGCGAAGGAGTAGGGCAAGGTAAGATTATCATATAATATTTATCTTTACTTCACCTAATACCATATCAAGGTAATCTTCCCTTCCTAATAGATAGAGAGGGAGTAAGGCATAACTATCAATGTAACTTGCTTTCCTGATACCTAGTTTTTTTGTATTTTTTTGTATTAAGACATAGATATTAATGTAAGCTCTATTATTGATATATATATATATATATATATATATATATATATATATATTTGTTCTTATCTTACCTATTTATCTATGTCTTACACCATAATTGAAGGGGATATTTCTTCCTGATATATAGCTTCATTCTTATCTTACCTGCTTTCCCATTCTAAAATATAGTCTTAGATATTAAGGGTTTTTTATTCCAAATATATAGCTTAGATATATTATTTACCTACATACATACTTATGACTTACATTCTTATATTATGTTGTTTGTAAGGGAATCTTGATTCCCAATATATAGAATGATAAATGAAGTTTTGAATCATATTATGTATATATTAGATATATACCATTTAGTATAACATACCTACTTTACCTACTTGAGTATTCCCTACTCAATTAAATACATGAGCCATATATTAATATTGAGTATGACCAACCTAAATACTTGAGTTGTATCCTAATATTGACTATAGATTCCCTGCCTAAGTTTTGGTACTTGACTATGCCCCACCTACTATACCCACTTAAGTAGGACCTATTGACCTATCCATCTTGCCCAACTGACTTGAGTATGTCCTACCTAATTGAATACCTGAGCCATATCTTGACCTTGAATGATAATATATAATCCTTACCATATATATCTTACTAAATTAATATATTCAATACCTGATACCCAATTTTAATAAGTAATCCATGTCTTGAAAGGATTTGGGGAATTATCAAGATTGATATTAAGTGGAAGGGTTATTATTGAATCAAGGAATAAAAGAGAGTGGGAATTACCAAGGGATTATTGAAAATTAGGAGAGGGTATTTTATCACCTATATAGGGAAAGGAGAGGGGGCATTGACCTATCCATTACTCAAAATAATAAGGTAAATTATAACCTATATAGATAAAGGAATGACTAGGGATGATCAGACACAAATAGAAAGATGTTGCAGAAACCATCAAGTTATTGAAGGGAATGATATTAAATATGAGAATGGATTAGGAAGGAAATGATTATAGATGATGAGGGATGATGAGTTTAAATGAGGGAGTGATTACAATTGATGATGGATGAGGAAAGAGTGATTAGGGATAATTAGGAATGATGAGGTAGTGACTAGGGATAATGAGGGTCAATAATGGAGTGATAAGAGACAATGAAGGATGATGGAGTGATTAAAGATGATGAGGGATAATAAAATTTATTACATCATATCTATTTATGGGTAATATATATTCTCTTTGTGACCCTTTCTACACCATGTCTGCAAGATTAAATTGTTTTGTTCTTTCACACTTTATGGGTATTGAAGCACATGATTTACATGAAATAAATAGGATGGGCATATAAAATACACCATTTAATGGTCACTAACTTTCTACTAAATGGAGAAGTTTGGAAATCCCAAATGGGCACTAGGCACTAAAGGATAGAATGGGCACAAGGCACTATTGTAGATAAGGTCACATAGTCAATATATATACCCCCTATAACTAGATATTACATAAGATTTATTTATAACAAATGATGAGGGATAATGAGGGAGTGATTAGGTATGATGTGGGATGATGAAAGATTTATAATGTATGATGAGGGATAATTAGGGATTATTAAGGAGTGTTTAGGTGCAATGAGGGATAATAAGGACCAATGAATGTGTGATTATTGAAAATTATATGAATCAAAATGATTGGGATTTAGATTTTAAAAGAAGATAGTGAGAAATATAAACATACACCAAGTCAATATTCTATAATAATTAAATAATTTAGGTATTATTGTCTATAATATTATTATTTTTATAATCATTAAATTATTGGCTTACTACTAAGGACAAAGATATATCCACTCTTATCATTTTTTTTGTTTAAATATTACTTTATTATATTAGTAAAAATTTAATAGTGGTTGAATATTTAAGTTTTACACATTCAATAATATTATTTTAACAAACTTGTATATAAATTTTTTAGTTAATTTGTTTAACTACCTCCCTCTATCTCTCTCTCTCTCACACACATGTATGGGTAAATAATTTAGATTTCATTATATATATATATATATATATATATATAATGAAATCTAAATTATTTACCTATACATGTGTGTGTACACACACACACATGTGTGTGTGTATATATCTGTGTGTGTCTATATATGTCTATATATGTTTATATATATATATATATATATATATATATATATATATATATATATGTATGTATGTATGTATGTATGTATGTATGTATGTGTATATATGTATGTATATATATATATATATATTTATATATATGTATATATGTATATATATGTATATGTATGTATGTGTGTGTGTGTGTGTGTGTGTGTGTGTGTGTGTGTGTGTGTGTGTGTGTGTATGTATGTATATAAATGTTTATATATATATATATATATGTATATATATATATATATATATATGTATATATGTGTGTGTGTGTGTGTGTGTGTGTGTGTATGTATATATATGTGTATATATATGTATATATATATATATGTATATATATGTGTATATATATATTTATGTATATATATATAATTATGTGTGTATATATATGTGTGTGTGTATATGTGTGTGTGTATATATATATGTATATGTATATATATATATATGTATGTATATATATATATGTATATTTATATATGTATGTATATATATAGGTATGTGTATATATATGTGTGTGTGTGTGTGTGTGTATAATTATAGTTTATTATAATAATACTTTGATCTCCTCCCATTAATGCATCAGTTTTATTTCCAGGCCAAGAGCTTTAATAATTTGAGTATTCAGTAATATTGAAGCCATAGCCATTCGGCCCCTGCCTCCTATAACTGGTTTCTCATTACTAATATGGAACTAAGAAGGAGAATCTATTGACGTAAAAAGAATGGTATCAAAGCCATGTTATTTTTGAAGATCTATGCCATTGAAGATTCTGTAAGAAATTCTTATTCTCATCGAATTGATTTTTAAGCTTCCTTACCTTGAAAATTCTCTAGGTTATTTGTTTCATCGAGTCATCAACCATTTTAAATTTTCACAGGCCTCTTTTATCTTTGCAAGTATATATACCCTATCCAAAAATTTCTCCCTTTTCAGAACTTAATATCTTAACATGGAATTTGGAAAATCCCATGAATCTTCCATAGTAGAAATTCTAAATGAATCAAAATTTGAAGGAATATATGAATTACATCCTTTTGTTCCAGAACAACTATTTAAGTGTCCTAACATTTAAGTTATAGAAGAAACCCTTGAAAAGGAAAATAGCTTGTATAAACCTCTAACTTTTATGTTTTCCCCCAAGTCTATAATAAATTTGAAATTCTAAAGTCTAAGTTTGTTTATAATAGCACCTACTGTCATTTGTAAAACCTCATATTAAGTCCGTAGAAATCACATTAAGTTATAATACCAAAAGATCTTTTTAAACAAATTTGTTGTCTTTATTACTAGAGCGAGAAATTAATTACATTCGTTCACATGAAGATGTCAAGTTTGTCCATTTTGGTCTTATTCGAGTTCATATAACACATTTGATCCCATGTAACATAAAACCCATTTTATATCTAGCTTTTTGTGATAGACACCAAGTTAATTTTAAAAATGCTTCTCAGTTATCAAGTCTAGGAAGGATAAATGACCATGTTATTTGAATGTTGTCCTAATCTTTTAGTAGCAGTCCAAGATAAGGGATGTAAAGAAGTCAATCATAGCTCTTTAGATTGTTGGGGATTGTTCTAATCATTTTTTGGTCTAGATATGTTTGGAGAGTTTAAATATGCCTCCATAAATATAACCATGATTTATAGTATGACCAATACAGATCACCCAAATATTTTAGAAAATCTTCCCTATGCTAACAGATTAAGTGGAACTGTCCAGTTATAGAAGGGACATATAGAATCTATTACAATCCCCTCTGATTGGAAACTTGATTCGCTGAAAAAAGTCTCACCCAAAATGAAAGGTCAAGCTATTTCCACAAAACTAATGGAAGAACAATAAACATTGTAACTAGCTCTATATCTCTCAAAAGTTCTTCTAGCAGATTATCTCCTCATAAACCTTCATCTTCTTTCTCAATGCATACTGTTAGATCTAGCCATATTACTTTAGAAGATGAAGATATAAATCAAGGACCTAATCCTAGAGATCAGCTACAATCTATAATGATGAGTCTTCCTAGAGAAGAAACTCTAGTATTTTATACAGATAAATAGGTCAACCTGTATAGAGGTGAAAGATGGACACCCCAACAAGGTGTATACAAACATCAAGAAGGTGTTGTTAGCTACTTCTCTACAGCCTACCAAGGAGAAGCCAAACCTTCCAATGAATTTAAACAGAGAAATTATGTATAAATATTCAATGCACACCTTGCCAAAAATCTTGATGACCTATGTAAAGATGTCTTATATATTAGACATATTATAGATAGATTAAAAAATATTGAAGACAATACAAACCATCTATATCATGAGATTACTCGGACTAATTCATTGTTAGCAAATCAGTTGTCTTCCATAGATACTAAGCTTACAGCCTTAGAAGAAAGTCTTGACTGGTTAGTCAAACCAGATCTGGATGCTTCAAATGAAACACAAATGCATGTATTATCCTATGAAGTTAAGTTTAGATCTAAATTCAAAACTCATAAATGGAGCATAAATCATAGTAATTCTCTGATGGAAAGAACACAAATACCCTTACAACTATGGTATTTTAATACTGATGATACTCTTAATCCTTTGAATGAAATCTCTGCTTGGTGTAATTCAATGAGGGTTATTACTATACAATCTCATTTAGATCCACCTGCAACTACTATTTTTTGCTTAAAAATTCTTTTGGGGGAGTTATTACTTAGTGGTGAGATTCTATGATAGAGTAGGAACAGAATGAAAGGATTCATCACCATCTAGATCCTATAGTTGCACTATATCATGAGCTAATAGATGAGTTTGCACCTCCAGTCGGCAATCATGAACTGGAATTCAAAAAAAGGTTGCTAAAAATGGATCTATGTGAGTTAAAATAGTTTGATGCATTTGATAAGCAATTTTGTGAACTGGCTTACAAAAGCAGAAGTTTTGGTTTTACAAAAATAAAATTAAAGTTTCTGCATGCACTTCCTCATAATCTCATTGATAAAGTCATTGCATATATTGATCTCAAAGGACTAACTTTGGATGACATGTCTCTTACTGATGTCATTGATTTTTCCAAGCAATAGGCCATGTAGTTAGTCTCAAAAATAAAAACCATCTAGAAGATCACTAAGCATCAAGCCTCCCAAATCACTCCTATCTGTCCAAAAATTGCACCATTTGGCTATCAGTAATTCATCCAACCCCACAAGTACCAGAATAAATAGCATCACACTTGTCTCTCTTTCAAGCATCACTCTTTCCCATCAAAGAATTCTTATGCTCCACTACTTTTTGAATAAGTGAAGCACTCCTCATTCTCCATCTCACACTCCTATGTGTTATATCTACCACAAACTTGGTCATATTGCTCCACAATGCCATTACAAAAATCCTATTGTCAAATACATCTTTTCCTCCAATGCAACTACGTGGTGGGATGTTATTGACATAGAAGAAGATATCTTCCAACAAGATGACATCTATGAACCCATTATAGATGAACTCTCTGAAGAATATTTTGATGATGCTGATGCTCTGGAATCATTAGTTGCAACTCACAAACATGAAAAGGCGAAGATCTCATGACTATTATAGTCTTCCATTTGAAGCATATGGCAGATGGTCTCACCATCATGATGAAGTACTAGAACGAGATTATAGACCTTTAAATAGAGGACCTAATAGAGAAAGAATTAACTCTAGAGGAAGGCAGCCATTCATGCCTAGAATGCCACAAACAATGCAAAGTCCTTTTAACCCCTCTTTGTAATTTCCAAGTTCTTTCAAGCCTAGTGACTCTTGGGTATGAAACAAGTTCAGAATTACCAATCCCCTTAGAGAAATCCATTCTCCAAAGATTGAGCCTCAGTGGGATATACTATTACCCATAGAAGAAAATGAAGAAGATACAGAGGCAGAAGATTCTTTCTTTTTTGACCCATAATACTACCCTAAACAAGAAGAATGCAACAATCTTCAAGAAGAAGAAGATGAAGGACATAATGAAGAAAAATTCTACCAAATTCCACTCTAAGATCTAATAAGGCACAAATTGGTATGTACAACTACTCCTTCATTGGAAATACCATAGTCAATTTATCTTACACAATTGATCAATGGAAAATTTTCTCAATTTGTTACTATTGAGATTAATGGAAGGCTGGTAGATGCACAAGTTGATACAGGGGCTTCAATATCCTTTGCCAAATCATAGATCATCCAAGACTAGGAGAAATTGGAAGGTTCTCTTGCTTATAAGAGCATAGACGTATAGGGGAATAATTTTGTCTGCAATATGTACAAACATCAATAGCCCCTTAGAATCCAAAATAAAATATTCCATTATGATTTTTTTGTCCTAGATCAAATGCCTATAGATATTCTTCTAGGTGGAGCCTTTATAGATCAATATTCTCCATATGGCTCTACCACTGAAAGTGTCATTTTCACCATTGACAATGAAAGATTAAGGATTCCTCATTTAGTATATGCTACTAAAAAATTTCCAAGTTCAATGACCCAAACTCTTGAAGATATAATCCCTGTAAAAATCCAAAAAATCAAAACTAAGGTCTTTTTGCTTCTAGAACTACACATCCCATAATCTAACCAGTTCTTGGTTTATACTGATGGCTCTGATATAGCATGGGGAGGAAGCTTTTTTGTAAATATGAGAATAAAGAGTTTGTATGTGAGTTTTCTAGTAGTGTATTTAGTTTAGATATTTTAAAATGGATCTCTTTAGATAAAGATATTTATATTGTGAAGAAATGCTTAGAGAAATTTATGTTGAAAATTCTTCATCTGCCACATTTTATTTTAAAAATTGATTGTACTAGATTTATGACCTTTAGAGAAAAAGACCATGGTCAGAAAGATGGTTGTGCTAAATATGTGAGATGGCAGACCTTTTTTAACCAGTTTAATTTCTCTGTAGAGCATGTAAAAGGCATTAAGAATGTAATAATAGATTGGAGTAGAATAAATCCATCAGCAACTCTAATGCACCAACCCTATCATGGTTTTAATTTAACCAGAATATATAATCAAGGATTTGCTATTTTGAACATTCTTATTCAAGAACATATTCTAAGAGAAGGGTTAAATCCTCACTACACAAGGATTTCCTATGCCTCTGGTCTAGAATTGAAAATTTCTTTTGTAGCCTCTATCCAAGTAGACAGACATAACCAAATAGGCACCATTACTATAAAGAGACTAGATAGTAATTGTTATTTTGGTAATTCACTGACTTATTGAAATGACCTTTATAAACCTGGCATATCAAGATAAGATCACCTCATAATTAGCATCTTTACAGATGGATTGCTTTGTATGGACATCATTAAATTCATGAAGAATAAAATCATGATCAAGACACTATCCTA
>JARHVA010002244.1:997500-1025000 GCA_037957365.1 Torreya grandis
CATTTATTCTTCCACTTGCATGTGGGACCACTTGCAAATGGGAGGGCAAAAGACTTTTGACTTTAAATTTAAATTTAAATTTAAAGTTAATTAAATTTATTCATGGTGGCTTACATGAAATGAATGAATTATTTTAATTTATATTTATAAATTAATTATTTTCAGTAGACTTGTAAAAGTTAATAATTAATTAGTCAAAAAAAATGTTGAAATGTATTTTATTTAATTGTTTTACATGTAACCTTCCTACACTAATAAGTAAATAACATTGTTTTATTTAATTCTTAGTGGTAAATAATATTTCATTATTAACAGTAAATATATTTTGATTTTTATGTTAAATTTGATATTACTTATTCTCAATTAGTTTATTAAAGTTATTTTTAGATTTAGTTATTTAGAATTATTTATTTTATTTGGATGGATAAATTTTTATAACTTAAAATAATTAACCATCTTCATTGATTTTTATAATGTGTATTTTAATTATTTGGTTGGAAATGACAATTATTATAGGTCAATTAAATATTTTAATACACTTAACTTAATGGCATTGTAATAGTCAAATTCATATTGTAATGTAATTATTATTAATATTTTTAAAGTAATGTAAATAATATTGAACTATTTGGAATAACGATTATTAATTTCTTAGTGTATCATTTATGAAATTGGGTTTTCAATGTTTAGTTAATTAATTTGTTTAGTTAACAAAATTTTAGTAGTAAATCAAAACCAGTTTGACGTAGTGGCATATGGACTTAGTCTAGTTAAGTGTATAATATAGTTTTAGTAGTAGAAATAATTGGGTCTCTACATTTGTGACCTACATCTCTAAACACCTTTTTAATTACCCACTTTAATATCATATTGTATAATTTTTATTTGTGTGACTAATTATCTAGTTGTCTTTTTTACTTGATGATCAAATTAGTCATTTATAGCTGTATTGTAAAAAATTAGTAGAATTTAATCATTTTTAGTTATCATGACTAAAAGTTTTAGTCACGTAGTCATTTATTGGACAAATTATACTAGTGTTTGAATAAGAATAGTCATAACATATATACTCTATACATTTATGTATTTTTAATGTACTTATTTCATAGCATGTATCCATAATCATACCCAAATCATGGTGTAATTTAATTAAGTAGGCATCACATTAAGGGTAGTAGGTACCATCTTGGGACCTATTCTCACATCCATTTTAATATTGTTCTAATTATTTGATATAAACTATTATCAAAAAAATGTATGCTTTGATATGTTTATTAAATAGTAGTCATATTGATCCCCAATAATAATAGTAAGGTAGTGTTACTCATGTTCAATCTAGAATTGTTATCTTTCAACACAACTTTGAATATTTTTTTTCACTTTAACTTGAATGAATAATGGTATATTTTTATCTATTGTCTATTTTTTATGTAAGTTTTCTTTGTTAAAAGTGATTTATTTGCCATTATATTTTAATTTATAAATAATGGAGTCAAATGATTTAAGTTTTGTATCACTGGGTAGATTTTTTTCTAGTAATGCTTTGTATAATATGTTTTTGTAGATGATTGATTTCTTGAGTAACTCCAAGACATAAATATTAGCATGGGTGTTTTGTATTTTATTTGTGATGTGATATCCTTCATATTGCATAGATTGCATCATGATAGGTGGAGGGGATTAAGGAGGAAAATGTTAAGTACCTTTGTTATACAACATATGATGGGGAACCATACTTTGTCAAGTGTTGAGAGGATGGCCCACAAAATCTAAACTAATTTATGACTAAATAATGGGAGTATAAGGAAAGCTAATAGAAACTAAGATATTAAGGGAGAAGGAATAAAATTAGTCATGCATGTCTTTTGGCAAATATTGGTACTAACAGGCATATCATATTAGATGTTTTAATAATAGGATATGAGGAAGGCTTGGGAATATTTCTGCTAATTTTAGCTTTATTATTGATATTCAATCTTTTTAACCCATTTGCTTAAATAATGAATGCAAATAAGATACACTATATATGTCGAAAAATATGATAGGAGTACCTTCATAACTTATGTTAACAAATAATGTTCATTCCATATAGTCATCATTAATATGTATTATTATGGAATAATAAAAAATTATGTCTAAAAATAGAACATGAAGTCTAAAATTCTAAAATTGATCACAATTATTTGATAAATTGTAGCATGTTCTAACTATAGTTAGTACAAAAAGGGGATGAGTACTAGGATATCCAATGTAAATGTATAACTATGACTATATTACATAAGTGGAATTAATAATAAAATAGGCATATGGTTCTTTTAGTTTTAAAATTGATTCATTGTTTACCCATGGTTGGTTGTACCAATCTAGGTCAATATCATCAGTTGATACCAACCTATCTAAAAATGAGGAATGGTGATGATAAGATCAATTGTACTTGTCTATGTATGCATTGTATGTGTGATATTAAACCCTGATGATGTGTGCAACTCTAAAAATCACTCTCATTTTCTTTGAAACTCTAAGTGTGCTTGTGAGGGCTAGAAATCTATTAAAAAAATAGAAAATATGTAATTGGTTGAGCTATACCCAATCACTCCCATATTATGATTTATTATTTATTACATATTTGAGACTTTAAGGAAGGAAATAAAACCACTAATAGTTATTACTCTTACCAATATTGTGTAATTATGCTCCTTTTATATATGTATGCAATTAATGATTTTGATTTAATACTTAATAATGTTTGCTTTAAATAAGGTTTAGTGTGCTTAAGACATAGATTTTGATTGATCATATGATAGGTTTGGAATTGGTAAGAATATGGTATATTTACTCAATATGTAAAAGTGTTTAAATGTGTAACAATTGAGTGTCAAGTCCCTTTTAAATGAAACCTTGATTTTTTTTATATGAGTTCAATTTGGTAATTTCCTATGCAATTGAAATGCTTGGGAAATTATTTGACCCTATGGATATATTTTATTTTTGAAAATAATCATTGATTGGAACAAGTTATCTCCGACCAGGTTAGGTCAATATAAAATGGTGATACTGACCAAATATCATAGAACTGACATATCTATAAGAAGAATAAATTGAAAGTCTGGAGATGTCTATGCAAGATATTTGGCAAGTTTTAAACATGTAGTGAGGTTAATATAGGTGTATAACATTAAAATGGAAGGGTCAACTCACAATATAACATTCAAGTGTGAGAGAATTTAAGATGAGGACCTTATTTATATTCTTAAGTCATTTGTGTTAAATATGTGCTAATATTTAAATTTTTAAGTATTAAGTACTAGATTCTAGTATCTACAATTAATGTCTTTAGATGATGTAATAGCATTATTAGAGGATATTTTTCTAATGTCTAAAAGTATGGTATCTATTCTTATTTATATTTAAAAAAATAACTCCCCATGTTACTAGGGTATATACTAGTAAAATGGACTACTTAGTGGTGCATGAGAGTGATCAAACATAAATTCCATCTGTTAGGAGCCAAACTGATCCTACTACATAGTAATGAGATACTCTAATGGCAAGTGTGTTGCTAAATATTTCTCCACATTTCTTCACTCTAATATCATTGTATACAAATTTCCCTATTGGGAGTGTTGAATTACATTTTAAACATCAATATTTAACATTAATACCTTCATTGTATCCCATAAAACTTTGATCCCCAATGTCAATGCTATAACATTTCAATATTATACACAATTCTAGAGTGGTTTTCATGTCTAGCTTACCAAGGGTCATTAGTAAAAAAAATTTAAATACAAAATATCCTTAACGGAAAGGGATGAATCATACCATCCAATTATATGTTACTAAGGAGGAAAGAGTGACACAAGTCACAACATGGGTTAGTAATACATCTTTTCATATCTCTACGACTCCTCTACACTAGTTACATCCTCCATATTCTACATTTTTTTCTCTCTTCTTTATCATTACACCCACTTCCCCTTCATTTATTTCACATATTTAATCCAAAATTCATATTCCATCCATTCCCATTTTGTTACCTAATTTTCATTTCCTTGCCACCATGGTTCCACCCATTATGATTGTAGTATCCACACCACCCAGTACAGCAATAATTTCAATGCCACATGAAGAGGAGGACTAGATTGTAGAGTAAAAATTGATTGAAATGATAATACAAGATGATCATGAAGTAAATTTGAAATTTTATCAGGATACAGGTAAGTTGATAATATTTATTACTAGTAAAATAACACAATAGGAAAATCCCATGATATTCAAACAAAAGAAGAGCTATTTGATTCGATAAATAAAAAGATAATGATAACTAAAGGCCATAAAAATAATTAATATGAGATGTTGCATGAAATTGAATTAGTTTTAAGGCCTTATAATCAAATAACCAATAAGGTATATGAAGAGATGAAGTAAAAGGTAATAAAATAAATTTCATAATGGAGGCCTCTGTTTTAGATAATATATTATAAAATATATATAAGATTATTAATTCATTATTTGAATCATTAATACAGGGGAATGAATTTAAAATTAATATAAATTAATTACATCATAAAGTTAAAGGATATTTGGAAAAGTTCAATTTATTGAATAATAATTTAGCTAATATATCTAAAGTAATCAAGAATGGGATTTTCCAAGACCTTAAAATAATGACCTTGTTTGATTTCAATTTGTGTCAATGTTTTATTGTGTAAGTGCAAAATTATTAAAAATAATGGTCAAAGGACATGGATGATACTATGGATCCAATCATTGATTCTTCCATTATGATTCTAGACTTATTACATTGGTCAACATCCCTTCCTTGTTCCTACCTTATAATAGACTCATTGTTGCTATTTAGTATTCTCCATAGTTGGTTGCAATTATGGATAACTTCTTGAGAGAAATCATCGGAAAAAACATGAGTGGAAGAAAATAGTTAATTTAATTGATCACATATTCAATGCAAAATATACTAATGGTGACTACAATTCAAGATGTTCTCTACACTTAGTTAACTATCTATGCCTAATAGACATGAGAATATAAACTATTCAAAACACCCATTATTATCCTTTTTCCAAATAGATATATATCATTACACATACACGAAAACTTTATAGAGACAATTTTTTTTTCCTTCAAGGACTTAAGACAAGTCCAACTCACTTTTAGATTAAAAAACTATTTGTAGTTCTCTTACTTTTAAAGCAATCTATTATTATACATGTCCTAAATTTAAGATAGTATTAGGATGTAGTTTTATTTTTGAATACTAACTTTTGTTTTTAGAATGATATGATACATAATAATTATTATTTATATTATTTTTATTTGACTCTTTTTGAAATATTTTTCAAGGCTTAAAAATTCCAGAAAACTCTTGAGATGTTCAATGAGTTTTTATTTTTTAGATTTACATATTCTAAAGTTACACAAGAGATCTTCAAACTAGAATTGATGAGTATATTAAATTTATTTATTTATTTTTGTATTAATTAAATCAATTAATTAATTAATTTAAGTTTTTATGAAATGAAATTTCATTAAGAAAAAATGAATTTATGGATTGGATGTGTTATTTTTAGTATTCACGATAATCAGTTATTGTTCAAAATTACATTGAATAAATATTCATAATTACTTTCACAAACTCTCAATTATATTTGCATGTATTCAAAAATTAGATAGATTTAAGTAGATATCAATTAACATATTCTGAAAATGGAGTAGGTGAAAACCTATCACTTTATTGGAGAGGGTCATAAACCCACATCAAAATAAATGGATTAAAATATAGTAATAGTTGCATGAATTTAATTGATTTTCTTAGAATTTAATAGATTGAATGATTGATGATTTTGATAGTGTGTTTGTCACACTTTGTGAAAATACTTAAATCAATAAATATTGGTTTAGATGCAATGGGATCTAGCAAAAGTGCTAACTACTACAAAATCTAAAAATCCTTTTGCTGATATACTCTCATATCCTATTTAATCATTTATATCACAACTCTTTAAAGTAACATAAAATCATTGTCAATATTCATTTCACATTAATTATATCCATCATTTATAAAATGACTAACTTGTTTAAAATAATGTTTTACAAACACCAAATATTTTCAGTGTGCTATCATTTCTATTTCCAACACTTAATTATTCATAAAACTATGTTCCTCGAATTGATACCACAAGTTATTTTTGGCAACTCTAAGTTAAAATATTGAAAATCCATCAAATTATTCTATTAACAAGGATTTTTCATAAGAAATGTTATTCGACAAAAACTTGGCATTCCATGCGATTACTTATAATAAATATATAATGTATTTATGATTTGGAATAATGAATAAATTAATTAATATTGACTTATATATATTATCATATTTTTATAAATAAATATTTCATATTTACTATATTCAATTATATATAGATTTCTTATTTTATAAGAGGTCAACCTTCATAGCCCTTCCTCCCCCACCTCCCAAACGGAGATAAATTTTGAGGTTAACGATACCCCTCCCAAACAAAAAAATTATGCTTACGGTATGATTGATAGGGAGGTGAGAGGAGATAATAGTGTGATATCAAATAGGTAAATTGAAATTTAGTATTTATTTCATTAATATATGTTTTTTTGGTTTTTGTTTGTCATTTTTGTTTTTGTTTTTGTTTTTGTTTTTTTTGTTTTTTTTTAAGTCTATAAATATTTTTCAAATTTGATATAGTAAAGTAGTTAGATTGATGTTGGCCATATATCATTAATGAACAATAAATTTGTTGAAAAAATAAAAAAATTATAAATCGATGCAATTTTTTTAAATAGATATATTTAAGATATATATTTATATTTTATATAAAATACATAATTAATATGGACTATATATTAATAAAATTTTATTTTTATTATTATATTTAATTTTTATGTAAATATATATCAAATTTATATATTTAAATTATTCACTAGCTATTAAATTTGGATTTACAACCGATCTTTTACTTATAAAATAGTAATAAAATTTAATAATAAAAATAATATATTTAAATTTTAATATTTAACACAAGTTATAATAGAAACCAACTTTTTCATCACAATTAAATTTTAAAAAAATATTTTATTGTAAATGAGACTAAATTATTAACAAGTTCCAAAATATTATTAACAAGAAAATTAATTAAATAATTATAATCTTAGCAAGTTAAATCTTTTAAGGACTTGGGAAGAAAATATATAAGAAAAAAAATTCTAACTCTAAATATTTTTTGTTGAATGCTAGCAGCTAGAATGAAGAGTAAATTAAGAATTTATAATTTAATTTTTCAAAGTTTTTTACCATCTAATATGTCATTATAATTTTAATGAAATCTCATTAAATGTAAGTGAAAATTAATTAAAGTTGCCTCTTTTTTTTCCCTTTTTAGCCTTGTGTTGAAAATTAAATAAAGTTGCCTCTTTTTTTCCCTTTTTAGCCAGTAACACAATTGTTTATACTCTTTCAATTGAATTTAGATCACTCTGATCAGGGTAAGATGATATTTTAATTTGAATAACCACAATTTATTTCTTAGAGATCTTTTATATATGTTAAATTTTAATCTATGATAAAGTTAGTGGTGTAATTATTTTCATTATTTTTAAAATAAAGTAGTTATGGAGATAAAAACAATAAATTTTTAATTATGAATAATTCTTAAATTTTATAAATAATCTTTATATCTTTAATATAGTTAATAAGATTTAGGTAGTGGAATCACATTACCTTATGTTTAATAAATACTATTTAATTTTTGTTTTCTATAATAAATATTAATTTCTTTTAATATCATTTTGACTTCCTCCACTTATTTTTTATCTTCCATTTTCATAATATATAGTATTCACCTCTTATGACACATTTTAAAAATATATGTATTTGGTTTTGTTGTTCAAAAAAATTATGACCTAAAAATAATTGATGAAAATTGTTATCATTTCAAATAAGTAGGTACCTAGAGTATCAAAAACTACAATATATACATAATATCCACACATGGATAAGAAAAGAGAACATTTCTTTTTTTTTTAAAGAAAAATTTGGTTTTCTTAATTTTCATTACTTTTTAAATTGATCTTGACATTATAGAATATTGACATTAGAATTTGTACAAGCAATTTTTTTCTAAGATATGAATTTTCACTCTTTCATGAAAATTATAACACTACAAGTTACCATTAAAAGTTGCTAACATTGAAAATAGATAGAAAAAATATCCCCGACCAAAATAGACACATAAGGTCTACATATGAATAGTTAAACCAAGTCTTGTCTTTTTTTTCATTTTTTTTTCTAGTTATATAAATTTTTTTATAAGCATTAAAAAATAAATGTTGTGTTATAATCTGGAGGGCTTTATTTTAGATATGCCACGTACAGTGTAATTCATAACTCAAAATAATATGTTTTATTTAAGGTAAATATAATTTATGTTGCATCTTGTATTGATAATTTAAATTTTAAAATATTTTAAATGTTCAAATTATTTGAGGAGCACCTTCCAAAATAGGATATAAGGGTAGTTTTATGTCTATAATATTTAGAGTGTATTATTTTTGGAACACATGGAGAAATACAACCCCTATTTAAAAGTGTCAACATAACCACTTGTTGAAAGTGTCCAATAAACCTAATGAAAATAGAGTATTTATTTCTCACCACTAATCCAAATACTTACATATATGGAGAATTTTCAACATTAAGAATTATAGCCTTATAATTTATCATTAATAATTATAAATATTACAAATAGATAACTATATCACCCAGACCAAAATACACATATAAGGTATATATCAATAAGATATTCGACATAATAAGATTTATGACATAGATGAAAAATATATTATTAAAATATAATACACCATGTGAAGATAGAGAAATTGGAAAGAGACATTTAGGGTGCACACATTGATAATATATCTAATGGTAGCAGTATTTCTAATTGTGTTCAAGAAATCATAAATAAACATTTGTAGAAACATTTGTAAAAATATTAAAATACATTGATACACCATTTATGCCTTTCCTTTTCTATCATAAATTTGTGATTGAATAGGAATTTTTCATTTGTCCCTTTTTATTGTATATGAATCATCTTTTTGTTCTTCAACTCTAACATGTGTGAATATATTGTGGGATAAATATTCCTCTAAAGGATTAAAGTTTAAATTTCAAAGTTGATCATTTGTCACATTTTTTATGTTAGAATATTCATCATCATTGTCATAATAGTTTGTGATTTTGTCATCTTAATATTCTTAATTCATTAGCCAATGAATATTAAGAATAGGTTATGGGTGTTCCATATAAATTTTGGTTCATTTTGTACAATTACTTGGTATGTTGTTATTTTATTTTATTTTCCCTAATCTATAATTCATTCACCCATATCATATATATACATTCAATATAATGGAATGGGTTGTCATGGATAAATTATGTATTGATATTCCAACTATTAATGTGATTATTACTAATTAGTAGGTTGGTCATTTTTAGATATCTTAAAAGTTCATAATTTGTTGGTTTTGAATAAGAATAGTATTAACATATATAATCTATACTTATGCATATTTTTTATTGTACTTATTCCATATCATGTATTCATAGTCATACCAAAATCATGTTGTAATTTAATTAATTAGGCATCACATGAAAGGTAGTAGGTACCAACTTGGGACCTATTCTCACATCTAATTTAATATTGTTCTAATTATTTAGCATAAACTATTAACATATTTTTTTTTATGTTTGATATTTTTATTAAATAGTATTCATATTGATCCATAATAATTATAAGAATGTAGTGTTACCAATGTTCAATATAGAATCTTATCTTCCAACACAACTTTGAAAATATTATTTTTCACTTTAAGTTTAATGAATAATGGTAAACTTTTCTTATCTATTATCTATTGTGTAGGTAATTTTTATTTGCTAAAAATGATGAATTTTTCGTTATATTTTAATGTATAAATAATGGAGGCAAATTATTTAATTTGTTATCACTAGGTATATTTTTTTCTTTTAATGCCTTGTATAATATGTCTTTATAAATTATTGATATCTTGAATAACTCCAAGACATAAATATCCTTTAGATTGGATAGATTTCCTCATGAGAGATGGAGGGGATTAATGAGGAACATGTTGAGTACATTTTTTATACCACACGTGATGGGGCACCATACATGTTCAAGTGTCAAGAGTGTGGACCATAAAATCTAAACTAATTCATCGATAAATAATGGGAGAATGATGAAATCAAACACAAACTTGGAGAAGGAGTAAAATAGTCATGCATTTTCTTTGACATATAGTGGTAATAATAGTCATGTCGGATTGGATGTTTTAATAATGGGATTTGAATAAGCCTTGGGATTGTTCCTATTAATTCTAGCTTTATTATTTATATTATATCCTTTTCACCTATTTTCTCAAATAATTAATGAGAATATGATACACCATCCACGTAGCAAAATATGATAGGAGTATCTTTATAACTCATGTTAACCAATAATTTTAATTCCATATGATCATGATTAATAAGTATTATTAGGCAATAATAAAAAATCATGTCTGAAAATAGAATATGAAAGCTGAAATGCTAAAACTGATTACAATGATTTGAAAAGTAGCATGTGGTACACATAGTAAGTGAAAAAAGGGGATGTGGAATAATATTTTATAGGTAAATGTATAACTATGAGTATATTATATAAGTGGAATTAATAATAAAATGGATATATGGCTCTTTTAGTTTTGGAACTATTTCATTGTTTTCCCATGTATGGTGTTACTGATCTAGGTCAATATCATCAGTCAATACTAACTTATCTAAAAATGAGGAATGATGATGACAAGATCCAATATGTTTGTCTATGTATGATATGACAAGATCTGATAACTTATCTTGAACCTTGATGATACACGAAACTCTAAAAATCACTCTCATTTTCTTTAAAACTTTAAGTGTGCTTGTGAGGGATACAAACCTATAAAAAAATAGAAAAAGTATAATTGATTGAGCTAACCCCAATCACTCCCATATTGTGATTGACTATTTATTACATATTTTATACTCCAAGGAAGTAAATCAGACCACATGTAGTTATTACTCCTAGTGTGATTGTATAATTGTGGTCCTTTTATATATGTATGTAACTAATAATTTGGATCTAATACTTAGTAATGTTTGTTTTAAATTAAATTTAGTGTGCTTGAGATATATATTTTGATTGATCATATGATAAGTTTGAAATTGGTAAGAATAGGGTAGATTTTCTCAATGTGTAATAATTTTTAAATGTGTAATTACTAAGTATCAAGTCCCTTCTAAATGAGACCCTGATTTGTATATATGAATCTAATTTGGTAATTTCTTATGCAAGAAAAATTATTGGAAAATTGGTTGTCCCTATGGAAATATTTTATTTTTAGAACTAATCATTGATAGGATTATGTTAGCTCCAACCAAGTTTGGTTAATATAAAATGGTGACACTGACCAAATATAGTATAACCAACCTATGTACAAGCATACTAAACTAAAAGTATGGATATGTCTATGTAAGATATTTGGTAAGTTTGAAACATGTACTGAGGTTAATATAGGTGTATAAAATTAGCATGGAAGGTTAAACTCACAAAATAACATGAAAGTGTGAGAGAATGGAAGATTAGGACATTGTTTACATGCTCAAGTCATGTGTGCTAAATATGTGCCAATATTTTCATTGTCAAGTACTAGGTACCAAATTCTAATATCTATAGTTAGTTTCCTTAAAGGATGTAATAGAATCATTAGAGGACCATTTTATAATGTATATAACTATGGTATATACTCCTATTTATATTAAAAAAATAAAGCCCCTTATTACCTGGGTATATACTACAAAAATGGACTCATAAGAAGTGACCAGGAGTGATCAAACATAAATTTCATCTATTAGGAGTGAAACTGATCCTAATACACAGTAATGAGATATTTCAATGGAAAGTATGTTACTAATCATTTCTCCTCATTTATTCACTCTAATATTATTGGATAAGAAATTCCCTATTGGGAGTGTTGAATAAAATTTTAAACATTGATATTTAACATTAATACCTTCATTCTATCCCATGAAACATTGAGTCCCAATGTCAATATAACCTTTCAATATTATACCCACTTCTAGAGTGGTTGTCATGTCTAGGTTACAAGGAATCATTGCTAGAAGAATGCCAAATCAAAAAGAGCATTAACAAAAAGATATGCTTCATACTATTTAATTATATGTTATTATGGAGGAAAGAGTGATACAAGTCATAACATAGTTTGGAAATACACCTTTTCATATCTCTATGACTCATATACATTAGTTACATCTTCTATATTCCATTTTTTTTCTCTCATCTCTGTCATTGCACCCTCTTCCCCTTCATTTGTTCCACATTCAATCCAAAATTCCTATTATATCCATTCCCATTTCATTGCCCACATTTGGTTTCCTTTCCACCATGGTACCACTTATTGTGATTACATTATCCACACCACCCACTACATCAAAAATTTTAATGCCACATGAAGAGGAGGATTAGGTTGAAAGAGTTAAAATGGTAGAGTAAAAATTGACCAAAATGATAATACAAGATGATCCTAAAGTAAATTTGAAATTTTGGTAGGATACAGGTAAGTTGATGATATTTATTACTAGTAAAATAACACAATAGTAAAATCCCATGATATTTAGACAAACTAAGAGCTCTTTGTTTTGACAAATAAAAAGAGAATGATATAATTAAAGGTAATACAAAAAATGAATATGTGATGGTGGATGAGCCTAAATCAATTGTAAGGCCTTCTAATCAAATAATTGATAAGATATTTGAAGAGATGAATTAAATAGTAATAAAATTTCAAAGTAGGATTGAGGCCTCTATTCTAAATAATTTATTAGAAAATATAAATAAGGTTATCAATTCTTTATTTTAATCATTAATATAGGAAAATGAATATACAATAAATAAAAATGTATTACATCATAAATTTAAAGGCTATTTGGCAAAGTTTAATTTGATGGATGATAATTTGGCTAATATATCTAAAGTAATCAAGAAGGGGATGTTCCTAGACCTTAAAATAATGACCTTATTTGAATTCAATTTTTGTCAATATTTTATTGTGTACATACAATTTTTATTATAATAATGGTCAAAAGACATGGATTATATTATGGATCCAGTCAGTGATTTTTACATTATGATTCTATACTTATTACATTGAACACAACATCCCTTCGTTGTTCTTACTTAATAATAGAGTCATTATTGCTATAGAGTATTCTGCATAGTTGGTTACAATTGTGGATAAAATCTTGAGAGAAGTCATGGACAAAAACATGAGTGAAAGAAAATAAGTAATTAAATTGATCACATATTCAATACCAAATATACTAAGGTCGCCTTCAATTTAAGATTTTGTCTATACTTAGCTATTTATGCAATCTTATAGACACGAGAATAGAAACTATTCAAAACACTCATTACTATCATTTTACCAAATAGATATATTATCACATGCATAAAACCATTTTAGAGACAAATTGATTTTACTTCAATAACCAAGAAAAAGTCTCACTCACTTTTACATAATAATACTGTGTGTAGTTCTCTTTCTTTTAAAGCATTTTACTTTTATGCATGTCCTAGATTTAAGATAGTATTAGAATTTAATTTGATTTTTGAATACTAACTTTTGTTTTTGGGATGACGTGATGCTTATTCATTTTATTTATACTTTTTGTATTTGACTCTTTTTAATGACGAATATTTTTCAAAGTTAAGTAATTTTAGAAATCTTTTGAGATGTTCAATTAGTTTGTAATTTTTAGATTTATAAATTTTGAATTTATGCATGAGATCTTGTAAGTAGAGTTTATGAATATATTAAATTCATTTGTTTATTTTTGGATTAGTTAAATCGAATAATTAATTAGTTGAATTTTTTATGTAATAAAATTTTATTAAAAAAAATGAATTTATAGATTGGATGTGTCATTTTATTTATTGAAGATAATCGTTTATCCTTCAAAATTACATTAAATAAATATTCAAAATTACTTCCTCAATCTCTCGACTATATTTTAATGTATTCAAGCACTAGCTAGATTTAAGTAGATATCAATTAATATATTTTTAAAATTGCCTAGGTGAAACCCTATAACTCTATTGGAGAGGGTCAAAAACCCACATCAACATAAATGCTTTACAATATATTAATAATTACATGAATTTAATTGATTTTCTATAAATTTAATACATTGAGTAATCGATGATTTTGATAATGTGTTTGTCACACTTTACGCTAATACTTAAATCATTAAATATTAGTTGAGATACAACGAGATCTAGCAAAAATGTTAGCTACTAAAAAATCTAAATCTTCTTTTATTGATATACCCTCATCTTCTTTTTACTTATTTATATCACCAATCTTTAAAATAACATAACATCATTGTCAATATCCATTTCAGATAGTTGTATCTATTATTTACAAAATGACTAACTTATTTAAAATAATATTTCTCAAACACCAAATATTTTCAAAGATCTATCATAAATAAGTAATATTTCTCAAACACCAAATATTTTCAATGCTCTACCATTTCTATTTCTGACACTTAATTATTTATAAAACCATATTCCTCGAAATGATACCACAAGTTACTTTTGGCAATTCTAAATTAGGATATTGAAAATCCATCAACTTGTTATGTTAGCAAGAATTTTTTTTACGAAATGTTATATCATAACGACCCGACATTCCATGGCATTTCTTATAATGAATATATGATGTATTCATGATTTATAAAAATGAATAATTAGGAAATCTCAGCTTATATTTATTATCATATTTCTTTAAATAAGGCGTTCATATTTATTATATTCAATTATATAGATAATTTTTTGTTTATAAGAATTTAACCTCCTCGCCTGCGCCACCTCCGTCCCTCCCTCCCCCCCCTCCCAATCGCAAACGAACATAAATTTCTAGGTTAAACGTGCCCCCAACACAAATTTTATGTTTTCCTCATCCACCATGATATTTTAAAAAAAAAGAATAAATATATTTATTTAATAATGTCTATTTGGTGATGATTACATTATGATTGATAAAGAGGTGAAAGGAGATATGCTAATAGTGTGATATAAAAAAATAAAATGTGATTTTAAATTTAGGATTTATTTGATTAATATATGGTAAAAAAAAAATTGGGTTTACATTAGGTGTTTATTTGACTATTATGAGACTATTTTTTTCTAAATAGAAAGTGATAAAAAAATTATGATATATTTTAGGTATACGATGGAGTCTAGATCTTTTTTATCTATAAACCTTTTTCAAATCTGATATAGTAAGGTAGTCAGAGTAATGTTGGTCATATATCATTAATGAACAAGAATTTTATTGAAAAACTAAAAAAATCACAAATCAATGTGATTTTTTTAAATAATAAAAATTACACAACAATTTAAGTTGCTCATTTAAAAATTGAAACATACCAATTTTTTGGGTAGGTATATTTACACTATAAAATTATATTTTATACATAACATATAATTAACACTAACAATATATTAATAAAAAATTAATTTCATTTTTATATTTAATTTTTATGTAAATATATATCAAATTTACATATTTAAATTGTTTACTAAATAAATATTAAATTGGGATTTATAACTGATCTCTTACCTATAAAATAGTAATAAATTTCAATAAAAATAATAATGAATTAAAATTTTAATGTTTCACACAAAATATAATAAAAATTAAGTTTTTCATCAAAATTTAAATTTAAAAGAGTATTCTATCATGAATGAGAGTAAATTATTAACAAATTGTAAAATATAAATAAAAATATATATTTAAATAATTATAATCCTAATAAAATAAGCCTTTTAAGCAGTTTAGAAGAAAACATATAATAAAATTTTCCTTAACTCTAACTGTTGTATGATAAATTGAAAAGTAAATTAAAAAATTATAATTTAATTTCTCAAAAAAAAAATCCATCTAATATATGTCATTCAAATTTTAATGAAGTTTCATTAAATGTTAGTGAAAAAATTAATTAAAGTTGCATCTTTTTATTCCTTTTTAGCCACTAATATAATTGTTTCTACTTTTTCAATAGAAATTAGATCACTGTGATCAGGGTAAGACGATAGATAAATTATAATCCTACAAGTTACCATTAAAATTTGTTGATATTAAAAATAGATAGATAAAAGGTCTCTAACCAAAATAGACACATAAGGTCCACATATGAATAGGTAAACCAAACCTTGTTTTTTACTTTTTTCCCTTTTTGAATTATTAGTATTTAGGCAATAATCAACATAATGGGATGTTGAGATCTAGCGCAATATCAACCACCTGGCCCCTTTTTCACATTCATTGCATTTGCTTCCTATTTTCATTGTGCTAAGGTTTCAATGATGAAGAAGGCACACAATGGCTCATGAATAAAATAAAAATATCCTAAAAGTCACATCATACCAATAGGTAGAGTTGCACTTGATCAAATTGATAGAGAGGTTAAAAACCTTAAAAGATGTAAGCACACCGTATAGATGGTAGAATGAACTGATCGAGTCTACATAACTACGGCCTTGTCTAAGGATAAAGTAAATCCCTTTTCTTTATTCTTAATAATCTCACTCAACCTCATAGTTTATTTTTCTATCTCTATCACAGTCTTGAATGTTTGGTTTCTAACCAAGTTATTTCTCTTTAGTACTTTCTATTTTTAGCATATTTCTCAAAACAATAAGTGTCAATTAGTTAAATATATATATATATCATTGTGATTTATTTATTATTGTTATAATTAGATTAAAAGTTTCTTAATCACAAATCTATATCAAACAAGTGTTGATTTCTAACTTGTAAAAAAGTAGAGGATTGACTAATACAATCTGTCAAAAATAATACTTTTTTCTTATTTATTTACAAGGTATCCAGGTACATAGTAAGGATTAATCAAAGGATAATATAGTATGGAATTATTATGCACCAATTCACAAATCTCATTTTTATTGAATGGTTATTATTTCATACTTGTATCAAAAGAATGATGATTGAAAAAGCATGTAAAACAAATTACTTGATTTAATCTCATCACATAGAGATAAGGGTTTGGACTATCATATGTGCATATCATATTGTTTATGTGAATGAATGTTTATTTTTAACTTATAAAAATTTAAGGGCATGTGTGTGTGTGTGTGTGTGTGTGTGTGTGTGTGTGTGTGTGTGTGTGTGTGTGTGTGTGTGTGTGTGTGTGTGTGTGTGTGCGTGCGCACGCGCGCGCGCGCTTGCTCCCTAGAAAAGTATTATTACATGATCAAATGAGAATAAATTTCAAAAATATTTTTCACTAATTCATTGATCTAATGAAAATAGAGTATTTTTTTCTCACCACTAATCCAAATACATACATATATTGAGAATTATCAATATTGAAAATTATAACTTTACAAATTACTCTTAATAATTATCAATGTTCCAAACAAATAATTATATGGCCCCAGCCAGAATAGACATATAGGGTACATTTATTAATAAAATTTTTAATCATACAAAAATTTATGATATAGATGACAAATATACTGTTGAAATATAATACACCATGTGCACATAGAGAAATTGAAAATAGACATGTAGGATGCATACATTGATAATATATTTTCTTATTTAATTGTACAAAACTTATAATTGTATTAGAAAAATTGGAAATAAACATGTATGGTGAATACATGGATAAGGTATCTCATTGTAGAGAGATTTGTGAATGATATGACGTTTCACATTAGCATTTCCTACAATACTCTCCCCGCTTGTTGAATACATTCTTTTCATTGGTTATGATCTTATCTCCTATCTACACTAGGAGAGAATTATTTTCTGGATAGGAAATAAGCATGCTTATATTTTACTTGCACTAATGCTACCTATCGATCGAATTGTTTACTTTGATTTTCAATTAAAAATTAATATTATTTTATTTATTTTATAAAATTAAATAAAATATTATTATTATTGTTAGACATTTTAAATTATATGAATGAATTAATTAATAAAATATATATATATATATATATATATATATATATATATATATATATATATATATATATATATATATATATATATATATATATATATATATATATATATATATATATATATATAAAGCTAACAATTTTATGAATAGAAATATAAGGTTATTTATATTTTAACTATATTCATATTAAATAGTGATCAAATAATTTAGTTTTTCTTAATTCAAAATATATAAGAAAGGTTTTTTAATAGACTTAAGTAGAACATTATTATCATCAACATTTCAACCTTATCAATTAATTAATTTTAATAATATTATTTATTTAATTAGAAAAATAAAAATAAAATTATATTATATTAATGAATTGGTAAAAGTTTTCTATTAAAAATTATTTGAATCAAAATGATCAGTGTTTATATTTTAAATGAAGATTACAAGAAATATAAGTATACACCAAGTCAACATTTTATAATAATTAAATAATTTAGGTATTATTGTCTATAATATTATTATTTTTAGAATTGATTATGTTTTTGGCTTAGTGTTAAGGACAAAGGTATATCTATTCATGTTATCATTGATCACGTAGAGATTGAGGGAGACTAAATAGTAATAATTTAGATTTTGTACAAAATAAATGTTGATTGTCAAATGTTGAGAACATCCTTAGTCGAGCGTGGGATGTGTTTGATTCTCTCGGTGATTAGGAAACTTGGCACTACTTCTGGGAAACTAATTATGTTAATAATGACATAGCAAACATGGTCATAGCACATGTTGAAGATATCATCATCAATAATTATTTGAGTGCTTGGATGGAAGAAAGAAAACGTTTAGTCACTTTTTAGAGGTTGAGATGTAGGATCTCTACCTATGATTGTGATTTGAGGGAAGAGGCCATCGTTGGTTGGGATGACTTCATTTCCCAGACTTAGGGTTTATTTATCCCACATCCACACTAATTGATCATGAGGATGGTAGTTTGGCCATTATGTTTGCATGCATTGGTAACTCTTGACAGTTATGTTGGTAATATGCAATTGTGGATGGTTGGTGGTAGTAATTTGTAGGCATGGAATAAAAACTATAGTTTGCATTAAATGTTCATTTATTATGATTTAAGGCTGCTAAGAGATGAATGGTGTTCAGTAATAGTGTGATAGATAAGTGATTGAAGAAGGTGTTTGTCCTATAATTTGGGATGTTTTATGGATGTTTAAAAGAATTATTGGCTTGGTTCTTTTAGAGTATCCATGTCAAATTAAGGTGAATTCGATGATCTCATCAATCTTTGTGGGTAATTTGGTGATGGATTAGAAGGATAAGGGTGTTACACTAGATATTTTGGTAAGGGTTATCCACCCAAACTCCAAAGCAGGTTTGGAGTTAACTATCAGTGATTTTGTGCTGAGGGAGCAAAGTTCTCTAATTTTTTTGGATAAGAGTTAAAAGGATTGGTCCCCCTTCATGCTTTCAGCTACATGGAAGACTATAAATATGAAACATTCTAGATCATGTGTAGTTTATGTATGATGGCCTTTGAAACCATAGCCATTTGGTAAAACCACTTCCTCTTTTAGATTCAAAAGCTTTTAAGACTCCTATGGCATTAGTGGTCGTTGAATTGAGTGTTAGGAAGGCATCAAGTTTTGTTTTATAGGTCAAATTGATGTCTCGTTTATTTTGTATAGGTACTCTAATTCCTCAACACACCCCTCATGTGGTAGGTGTGGACCTCTTCACACTGTGATGGGAAATATTAGGCCTTATAGGCCTAGATGAAAAGTGTTTTGATGTCATTGGGTCTAGGAGCTACTTTTGGGAGGATGTAAGTGGGTAGACCACATATTTGAAAGTGGAAAATGGCGATGATGAAGATAGTTGGTTCTGTCGATGGGGTGACTAGTGAAGATGATGGGTTGGATGGAGGATAATAGATGCATGGTGGTGTGGTGATTGAATTTGGAAACATGTTAGAGGATGTGGGTAGTGGTGGTATTGGTCATGGATCCCTTTATACTAATGGCTTCAGCGGTTAATAGGTGGTTGGATAGTGTCCACCCATTTCTTTGTTTTAGATTTGTTATTGGTAGTGGTGTTTGGTTGTTGTTGTTCTATATCTTTTGTACTGAGATTTGTCTTCTAGAATGTTATTTTAGTACTCTTTATGTTTTAAGTTTTTAGAGTTGGGACCTTTCAAATATTTTTTTAAATGCAATGTAGTTTTTTTTGGGTTTGGGTATAGTTACCATTTTGATCATAGTTTATTATAATCTTATTTTGATTATATTAATATATGGGTAAGGGACCCATCAACCCTCAACTATCTAATAAAATTAAATAAATGTTTAATTAAATATCATTAATATTATTGATAAAAAAATATTGTTACATGTAATAATTAAATATTATTTTAATAAATTTTGAAAATATTAAAAATATTATTTTCTAAATTGACACATATTCTTATAATTTTTAATATTAGACTCCAAAAACTACTCAAACTCAAGTTTTTATACATTTTCAAAGTTTTGAGCAATATTTCTTATGTCACGACCCTTTTTCAATAGATGTTACTAATATTTTTTCACCATAAAGACCTTAGCATCTTAAATTCCCATAAGTAATTATATGTAAATAGCATGCCATGTAATCGTAATATTGACAAAACTAATTTTAACCTGTTTTAGGGCATTAAAAAAAAACAGTCAATTCTATAAAAATAAATAAGCTCACTTCCAAGCCCGACGGGAGGGGGAGCGACGAAGAAGAGGGGTTGCCTCAAAACTATGGAAATATTTTTTGTTATTAATTTGATATAAATTTGGAATTATATTAGAGATTTTATTGAATATTTTAATTTGTGTCATCTATTTTGACATAGCTTACACTCATTTTTTTATTGATTCAGACTTACAATTTAGTTGTCTCTATGATTTATACAACCCACTCCAAAATTATTTCATTGGCTATTTCATATGAAAAATGTGGTTTCATCCTACTTCTAAATAATTATTAGTTGCTAAAATTAAAATTCTTTCTAATGTGTTATTATGTACATTTTATAATTCTAATTCAAACGAATTCAATAATTATTACTATATAGTCACATTTTCTAGTTATTTATTCTATAAAGGGTCCCATGACTAAAAATCACAATAATATATAACTACACATTGATTCGAAAACACGCATTTTTACCAGTTTTAATTCCCTACAAGCCAACCAACCCTAAGCTGGGTATAAATACCATTACATGGTTGCAAGTCATTGTTCAAGAATTAAAGCACATTATTATTGTACCAACATATACAATTACATCATTATTTTTCACACACCACCATAGTGCATGGGAGAAATACATGAGGTTTTATCCCTTTTAAATTATTGGTATGTAAGTGATGGTCAACATAGTGGGATGTTGACATCTATCATAACATCAACCCCCTGACCCCTTCTTTGTATTCATTTCATTTACGTCCAATTTTCATTGAGCCAGAGTTTGAGTAAAGAATAAGGCACATAGTGGATCCTAAATCCAATAAAAACATTCTAAAATTCACATAGGACCAATAGGTCGAGGTGCACCTGATCAAATTTATAGAGAGAGAAAAAACATTAATAGACATATGCACACTCTATAGATGGTAGAATGATCCGATTGAGTCTAGATAGTGCAACCTTGTCTAAGTATAAAGCAGAGCATTTTTATTTATTTATAATAATCTCATTCAGTCTCATAGTTGATTTTTATATCTCTATCACAGTCTTGGATGTTTGGTTTCTAACTAATTTATTTCTCTTTAGTTCTTTCTATTATTAGCATATTTCTCAAAATAATGAGTGTTAGTCATTTTTGTATGGTTTATTATATATATATTATACATTTTGATTTATTCAATTATTTGTCTAATTGGAGTAAAAGTCTCTTAATCAAAAATATAGATCAAACAAATGTTGATTTATAACTTTTAAAAAATTAAGGGATTAACTAATGCAATCCCTTAAAAATAATACCATTTTTAATTTATTTACAAAATCTTTTGGATCATAGTAGAGACTCATCAAAGGATAATACTTTATGGAAGTTTTATGCATCAATTGAAAGATCTCAATTTTATTGAAGAGTTATTATTTCATACTTGTATTAAAGTAGTGATGATTTAAAGAACATACAAAATAACCTACTTTCTTGCATTTCATCATATAAAAATATGGGTTGAGACTATTATATATGCATATCTAATTTTTTATATGTATGAGTGTTTATTTATAACTTATCAAAATTTAAAGGCCTAACTAAGTAAATCCCCTTAAAATAAAATAACAAAATATTTTTTTAATATCTTTTCAAGGTCTCTTAGAAAGTATTATTACATAATCAAATGAGAATGAATTTTAGAAACATTTCCCACTAATTCATTGATCTAAGATATGGTTTTGTCAAGCAGGAACAAATGAAGTGGCTCACCTAATTTTAGGCTAATCAAAGATACACAATCACTATTTTATCACTACAAAAAATAGATTGCCATTTTTTAGATAAAATTTCATTATTTTAACAAATCAATTTTTTTCACTTCAACATTTCATAATAGTCATTCTATATTTTGTTTTGAACTATTTCTATAACGTTTTCTTAACACTTCTAGCCTCTATCAAAGATCAAGTGATTTATAAATCATGTATGTGCTTATAAACTACCATTTTAAACTATCAATAAATCAAGGTAATTTTATTCATTTCCCTTAAAACATATCTAAGGATGTCTTTATTTATTATATTTTAAATTTAACTTAGATCCAAACTTCCCTTGTGCTCATTTTATGATTTAGTGTGCTATTAATAAGACATAGATCTAACTTAGCTAAAAACAATATTTTTGGGTTTGTACGTTGCTTGATACACTCTTTTAACTTCATCCATATATATTTAATTCTATTTTACTATTATTTAATTGAAAATAATAATAAAAACATAATCTCATACTGAATGGGAAATGGTTGAAATTGTAAATGTGTTTTCTTTTAATAAAACATGTATAAATATAATATTTTTCAATATAGATGCAAAATTTAAATCTTATTTTTAATTAAAATAATAACAAGTGTAACATTGTTTTATTGGAAAAGGTTATAGATTATAAAACTTATTTTTAACTAAAATAATAACAAGTGTAATAATTTACGATTTGTTAAGGTTATAAATTTTAACTAGATTGAAGTCCTAAAATGGTAAATTATAATAAAACAAAATTTAGTAAAACAAAAAAAAACACATCCACTATAATAACATAATAGGATAGCGTGAACAGTAGTGAGTTTAAAATTATATATGATTACGTCTAACACAATGTGATTTCTTTGTAAAATCATAAATTATAATTATAAAAAATTATACCATGCTACGAAATATTTCAATTGAAAATGTAGACTTTGATGTGCAAACTCTTTGAATATGTTCTTTAATATTAATGTAAGGGTCATCCCAAAAACTAGCTGATTGATCATTATTTATATCTATATTAATCAAAAGTTCTTAAACTTTTTTCAACGTTAGTATAACTGTGGATTACATTTTTTAAAAATAGATGTCAAATCTTTATCAAAAGTTTGATATAATTATCTCAAGAGTGTCGTTAAAGGATACTCATGAATATATTTTCCATATATTAAACAATATGAATTTAAAATCTGACTTGAAATCACAAGATGTATAATATTCCTCCATCTAATAAAAGGCTTTATCAAATGGTCAAAAATTTAATCACATTATTAGAAATGAAGTCAATTTAATGAAATTAAAATATAATAGAATAAATTTGGTTGTCTCTAAAAACACTTATAAAGTTTTATTTATCTTAATTATGTTCCAAGTGTAATAGGGTAAAGTAGTTTTCAAACAACGTTACACTATATATATTTACATATAATGTTGTAGTTCAAATTTAAATATATTATAATAAAATAATGGCAAAAATTTTATTTAATTTTAATATGATAATATTTTAAATTAATTAAAATTCTCAAAATTAAAATTATAAAAATAAGGGGTATGAAGTGCAAAGTCCCTATGGCACAATTTTGTAGTGTAATTTTGGGGACATGAAATATATATATATCAAAAAACCATCTTAATGCATTTTTTGAAACAAAACTATCATAATACATTCGTTGAAATCACAAATAGATTGTCTCTAGTGAGCTCTTAACAAGATTTTGTCAATCCCTTTGCTTGAAGAATACTGGAAGACTGAAAATTTTCATTTCTAATTTTGTAGATCCATTGAAAATATCTCCTTCACCAAGAGTTTTTCTAGTTCAAATTAATTCTCAAATTTTAAAACATGATTTGGAATAAATGAGAAGAATAAAACCATTAAATACAGGGGTTGAAATTGCACACTATATTTTTACCTTTCCAAACGTGATAAATTTTCTTAGTTGGGGTCTCCATATAGCCTAGATCATCCATGATACCAATAAAATCTGCACAATTTTCTTTGAAAAATTATTTCCATCTACAACTAATCCATTTGATACATGAAAGCAATGGTAACTGAAACTAATTGAATCTAAATACAAATTCTTTGATATGTACATAGTGATAACATCAGCTCTAATTGATTTTACATAATCATTATGTCATAATTTTTTATTTAATGTAATTTTTTAAATTATATCATCAACCATCTTACATACCAATTACTTCAAGATTTATATTAAATCTAAAATTCTAGGAATAGAAATTAGTATTAACCAAATTTTAAGTGAATATGAGCAAAGTACTGAGAAATCTCTAAACAATAAATACTTCATTATTTAAAAAATGTAATGAAGTATTTATAAGGGATATAAAACATTGAATATAGGGGCTTAAATTTCACACTACATTTATGCCTTTCCAAACTTGATAGAGTCACTTAGTTGGGGTCTCCATATAGCCTAGGTCATCGATGATACCAACAAAATGTACACAATTTTCTAAGTCCCTACAGGGTAGTATCCATTTCTATATTCTAGATAACTCCCATGTTCTTTTTACTAAACAACTAGTAAGGTAATGCTAGACAACCATTGTTTTAGTAGTACCCATAATCAAAAGGGTAAATAATATGATGTTGCACATGTGAAAATCAATTATGCTCCATATAGAACTACGTATCCCATGGAAAAGGTCCATCCCATGCAAACATGAAATAAAGACATCGATATAAAAATGCTTCCAAAAAAATTGTATTTATTGGACACTCAAGGAAACAGTGGAAATCTCCCATGTTTTTAGTCCATGTAAATCAATGTGGCAAACCAAATCTAGAAAAATCCCATGGCAAAAATGATTTCCAAAATTTTTTAATCCACCTCCTTATTCAAATAAATATAGGAAAAAAAGTTGAAAATATTTGGACTAGAGGTTAAAGGATTATGAATAGTAAAAGCCTAAAAATTGGGTCAAATAGACACTATTTGACACTGTATTAGAGAATGTCACTCTCTATTTCACATACTTGAATGGAAAAAAATGAAGATGAAGCAACATATATAAGCTTAGAATTTAGAATATTGAATCAAACCTTTGTGGAATAATTTCTCATCATAGCACCCTTGGCAAGCTTCACCAAGTGGAAAGCTTCTAGAGTTCCAGTGTAAAATAGTTTTAGCATCTGTAAAGCCTACGTTGTACTAACCACAAAATTTTTCTTTTTACATATTTGAATGCCCTAGTGTCCACCATGCCCTATGCTATACTAATACTCCACCCCTATAACCAACAAAAATCTTCTACACATGGGGTGATACTACCATCTAGAATGGAGATATAAGCCTGCAGGTGCATCACCCTTCCCTGCCATAAAAATCCTTTGTCATTGTAAACATTATCATGACTTCATAAAAGAACATATAAATTGTGTAGCTAGTCATAATATACCAAATAATTTATTCAAGGACCTTCTTAAATACCTTCTAAGTTATAGTATAAAACTTTAGCATATTTCTGAACACCAAAAACAACCCACTTTTATTGATCGGTAGATTAGGGAATAACATAGAGTTGAATCACAGTAAATCCTATATTATCTCTCTATTGGACTAATAATCCTAAATTTATATAACTATCTAGACTTTTAGAGGTTGGAATTAATTGTAAAGTTATTTAGAAACCAGAATGATCATAATCCAAAAAAATTGGAAGAAACTGATAACTTTAAAATTTTGATATGAAGTGGAGTTTTACACTTTTTTTAAAACCCCGATGTGCATTTTAGTGATAAGGTATGATCTTGGTTAGTATAGAATTATTCTAAAAATTATTATAAATCATTAGGAAATTGATCTCCTTTATTTAAACCATAATTAGTTAAAAATATATTTCAAAAACATAAAATTTGGTGGTTGTTGAGGGACATATCACAAATAGACCTTATTAATGTTTAAGTCAAAAATAAATCACAAATCTCATGCAACATAATAAAAGGGTTGAATCGACCCATACAAAAGTAGGAAAACATAAAAAATATATAAAAAGATTTTAAAAATAAGGAAACTAAATAAGAGACCAAAAAGAGAGAAGGGTAGAAAATGGAACTTAATATTGAAAAAATACACATCAATGAGAACTTAATATAAAATTGTAATCAATATACAAACATTTACTCCAAATCAATACAAACTGATATCTACACTATAAAATGAACCAAAATTAAGTGTTAACAATAAATTATCATTAATGTTAAGTTTATACCATTTAAAGGAAGAGATAATTAATAATAAATTTATGTTATCTCAAAAATGAAAGTTATATGTGACCTAAACATTTAAACACACTTAATAAAAAGAGTTTCAAAAAAATTAAGAAAAATAATTTAACAATAATACATAACTAAAAGATGAAATTTACAAGTAACCTAACTATTTTTAAAAAATTAAAAAATGAACTTAAATTATATACATTTTTCTTATAGATAGTCTTAATTTTAGGTTTACATCTTATATTATTATAACTCATGAAAAATCTCCATAAATGCAACAAATCTAAAAGAAAATTAGTAACAATAAATTTGGGACATTTATATTATGGATAAATTTTTATTAAAAAATATCTTGTAAAATCCTTTTTTTTAGTCTAGTGGTTTTTAAAACTAAAAATTTCAATGTATAAGGAACTCTCAATTAAAATTACTAGGAAATATAAACTAAAATTACTATCCATAATTGCTAGTGGCCTTTTTCCTTAAATCTCAGTAAATTAAAATAAATATAAATTATAATTATCAATCACAAATGTAGAACATACTCATGATTAAAAAAAATATTCTCTCTAATTATAACCATTGAAGGGCCTTGAA
>JARHVA010002244.1:1030000-1035000 GCA_037957365.1 Torreya grandis
ATATAGATAAAGGAATGAGTAGGGATGATCAAGCACAAGCAGGAAGCTGTTACACCAACCATCAAGTTATTAAAGGGAATGATATTAAATATGAGAATGGATGAGGAAGGAATGAGTATAGATTATGAGGAATGATGAGGTTAAATGAGGGAGTGATTAGAGATGATGATGGATGAGGAGGGAGCGATTAGGGATAATTAGGGATGATAGGGTAGTGACTAGGGATAACAAGGGTCAATAATGGAGTTATAGGAGATAATGAGGGATGATGGAGTGATTAAAGATGATGATGGATAATGAAAATTTATTACATCATATCTATACATGTGTAATATATATTATCTAAGTGACATTTTCTACACCATGTGTGCAAGATTAATGTGTTTTGTTCTTTCATAATTAATGGGTATTGAAGCACATGATTTACATGAAATAGATAGGATGGGAATAAAAAATACACCATTGAATGGTCACTAACTTCCTACCAAATGGACACTTTTGGAAATCCCAAATGGGCACTACGCAATGAAGGATAAAATGAGCACTAGGCACTATCGTAGATAAGTTCACATAGTAAATAAATATGCACCCCTATAAATAGATATTACATAAGATTTTTTTACAAAAAAATATGAGGGAAAATGAAGGAGTGATTAGGTATGATGTGGGATGTTGAAGGAGTCATAACATTGATTAGGGATAATGAGGGATGATGGAGTTTTTAGGAGCAATGATGGATAATAAGGGCTGATAAACGTGTGATTACAGAAAATATATGAATCAAAATGATTTGGATTTAGATTTTAAATGAAGACAGTGAGACATATAAACATAAACCAAGTCAATATTCTATAATAATTTAATAATTTAGCAATTATTGTCTATAAGATTATTATTTTTATAATCAATTAAATTCTTCGCTTAGTACTAAGGACAAAGGGCTATCCACTCCTATCATCTTTATTTTTTTGTTTTAAATATTACTTTATTATATTTTTAAATATTTAATAGTATTTGAATATTTAAGTTTTTCACATGTAATAATATTATTTTAACAAACTTGTTTTAATTTTTTTAATCACCTCCATCTATCTTTCTCTCTCTCTCACACACATATATATGGGTAAATAATTTAGAGATAATTTTATATACATACATACATACATACGTACATACATACATACATACATACATACATTCATACATACATACATACATACATACATATACATATATATATATATATATATATATATATATATATATATATATATATATATATATATAATTTTAGTTTATTATAATAATATTTTGATTTCCTCTTGTTAATTTGTCAATTCTATTTTAAGGCCAAGGTACTTGATAATACACTAGACTAGTTACCTCCCCCTCTTGAAATGTTTAAGCTAATTTTTATGGGGAATTTATGAAAAATCCATGGGATTTAGGGGTAGGGTCTATAATACATGATCATGTTCATATTTTAGTTATAAAAACATCTATGAAGCTTATTTATAGTACCAAAAATGAGTCAGAAGTATAAGCTCAATAATTAATGCATAGTTATAACAGACCTTTCTACAGGTATAGAAATAACCTAGAATAGAAACCACCCAATAGGTCACTAGAAATAACCTTTCTATAATAGGCCTTTCTATAGGTATAGAAATAACCTAGAATAAAAACCACCCAGTAGGTCACTAGAAATAAATATCATGGAAGCAACCCTTCCTAAATAGTGTCAATTTCACAATATAGTGCAACCGGTGAGCTACATTGCATAGAGTTTTGTATTGATTTAAATATATTTTAGAAGGAGATGAATAGGTAGTAAGGATTATTAATCAAATACAACCATCTTCCTCCACTGATTAGAGACATTCCAATACAATAATGGTCTTTGAGACCTATGATCTCCCATTCCCAGTAATGGTCTTTGAGACCTATGATCTCCCATTCCATGCATTCCAATAGTTCTAGCGGAATAATTACAATTTGAGGAGAAAATATTTTATTACTACTCTAATGCCTCCAAACAATAATGCTACAACTCATCAAGAATGTTAGTGTTGGGGTTGAATATGTTTTCTCAATATGGTATTGATTGCATAGTGGTTGTGGGAGACTAGATGGTAAAAAATTGGGATTTTCACAATATAAATGATTGTTTTTAGAATGTTAAAATTACCTTTAGTCGGATGTGAGATGTGTTGGATTATCTCAATGATTAGGAAGTTGTGTACTTATTATAGGAAGCTATTTTTGTTATTGATGACTTAGTCAACATGGTTATAACATAATTTGAAGACATCATCATCAACAATGATTTGGGTGCTCAGATGGAAGAAAGGAGTTTAGTCTCTTTAATTTTAAGAGGGAAATATATGATATCTCTACCTATGATTATGATTTGAGGGAAGATATCATTATTAGATGGGATGGATTCATTTCCAACACTAAAGTTTTATTTATCCCAAGCCCACTATAATTTAACATCATGATGGTAGTTTCTCAATATGTTTATGTATAGTGGGGGTGATCAACAGTTATGTCGGTAATATGTTACTTTCTATGGTTGGTGGTAGTAGTTTGTAGGTATCAAAAAAAAATTATGGATTACACTGAGTGAGCCTTTGTTACATTTTAAGGATAGTAAGAGACAAATGGTATTCAATAGAAGTGTGATCAAAAATAAATTGAAGAATATGTTTGTCCTACAATTTGGGGTATTTTATGGATGGTTAATATAATTATTGGTTTGGTGTTTATGGAGTCTCCATGATAAATGAAGGTGAATTCAACAAACTCATCAATATTCATTGGTAATTTTCTTACGACATATAAGGATGAGTATGTTATGCTAGATATTGTGTAAGCATTATCCACCCAGACATAAGAGTAGGGTTGGAGTCAACTACATGAGTGACTTTATGCTAAGGGAGAAATGCTATCTAATTTTATTTGGAGAAGATTTTAAATGTTTGTTTGGCCTTCATGCTTATGGGGACATGGAAAATTGTTTATGTAACTTTTTGGAGCATGTGGAATCTATGTAGGATTGCCTTGCAACTATATCCATTTGGGATAACTACTTCTACTTATATATTTGAAATATTTTAAGACACCTATGGAATTAGTAATGTTTACATTGAGTGCTAGGAAGGCATCAATTTTGGTTTTAAATATCAAATTGATGTTTTGTTTTTTGGTGTGCATGTTCCTATTCCTCAACACACCCCTCATGTGGTAGGGGTATGCCCTCTAATTTATTGATAGGTAACATCAAGACCTATGTGAGACTATATGAAAAGTGTTATGGTTCCACTAGGGTTAGGAGGTGATTTTGGGAGGATTCAGATGGGTAGACTTCTCATTGAAAGTGGAAAATGGTGGTGGTAGAGGAGGTGTTTCTTTAGATGGGGTGACTAGTGAATATTCTAGGTGGGATGAAGGATAGTAAATGCATGGTGGTGTGGTTATCAAATTTATAAACATTTTGGAGGATGTGGGTGATGGTGGGATTGGTCATGGATCCTCTTCTACTAGTGGCTTCAGTGGCTAGTAGGTAATTGGTAGGTGTCTACCCTTGTCTTCATTTGTAATTGGTAATTGGTCTTTGGTTGTTTTATTATTTGGTTGTCATACCATTATTTGTATTCTAAGGTGTCTTGTTGTTACTCTTCAATTTTTATGTTTTATGATTTGAAACCTGCTAAATGGTTTTAATTGGTGTAGCATAGGTTTTCTTTGGGTTTTGTGTATGGTTATTATTATGATCTCATTTTTTCGTAATCCTATTTTGTTTCTATTAATATATGGATAAGGGAAAAATCAACCCTCAATTACCTATTTAAAATCAACAAATATTTAATTAAATTTTACTAATATTTTTGATATAAAAATTTATCATCACATGTAATTATTGAATATTATTTACACAAATTGTAATGACATTAATAGTCTCTAAATTGACACATACTCTTTTAATTTTTAATAATTAGTCTCAAAGCACTACTAAAACCAAAATCATTATCCATTTTCAATTTTTGAACATGATTTATTATGTCAGGACCCTCTTTTAATAGATGCTAATAGTATTTTTTCCCCACAACAACCTTAACATCTTAAATTCCCATATGTTTATATGTAAATAACATGTCTTTTGATCTTAATATTGATAAAATAACTTGTAACCTACTCAATGTGACCCCAAAAAACACTTGATACTATAAAAATAAATTTTCTCACTTCTAAGTGATATTTTCTTAAATTTAGAACAATCGCATATTTTTAATTTTTATCTTTTTATTTATTTATTTTTTTTGGTTGGGGGGGGGTTTGTCTTAGGATTTTATAAATATTATTTAGTACTTGTTTTATATAATTAGTAATTAAATTAGATCTCTTACTTAATCTTCTAATTTGTGCAACCTATTTTGACATAGCTTAGACTCACTGTTTAACTGATTCACACTTTTAGTTTAGTTGTTTCTATGATTTGGACAACCCGCTCCTTAAAAACTATCCCATTGGTTAGTTTCATAAAAAACATAGTTTCATCCTCCCACCAAATAACTTCTAGTTTCTAAAATAAAAATTCTTGTTAGTGGGTTATTTTGTATACTTTACAATCCCTATTCAAAGGAATTATAAAATAATCACTATAAAGGCATGTTTTCTACCTAATTGTTCCATAAAGTGTCCTATGATTTAAAATAACAGTAAAATATAAACACACATTTATTATAAAATACCCATTCTTACCAATTTTAATTGCCTACAACCTAGGAAGCCCTAAGCTAGGTATGAATATCATTTCATGGTCACAAGTCCTTGTTCAAGAATTTAATCACACTAGGATTGCACCAACATATAAAATTTAAATTTTATTTATCACACACCACCATATCATGGGATAAATACATGAGGTTTTATCCATTTTTAAAGTATTGATACATAATAAATGATCAACATAGTGGGATGTTGAGATCTAGCATATC
>JARHVA010002244.1:1040000-1055000 GCA_037957365.1 Torreya grandis
AAAAAGAAAGTTAAGTTACACATTTCAAATATATATCCTAATTTAAAATTTTTAATCATTTAAAATTAATTACTAATTACTAGTTTTCACAAAATTTAAAGCTATTTTAAAGTATGTTGTATGAATATATATATTTTTTAAATTTATTATAAATAAATTTATTATTTAGAATTTATTTGTCTTTTAGTTATAATTATAATATTAATTGGTTTAAATTTTTTAACCAAAATTTTAAATTTATTACCCTACTATTATAACTTCTTTTAGAATAATGTAAGAGAGATTACTAAATAAAATTATTTAAAAATGACCAAAAAATTAAAAGAATAAATATAACTAAGAATTCAACGAAGAAAACTTTGAAAATTGAGACTAAAAACTGTCTTCCTATGCCCAAGAAGAGAAAAAAAATACTTAAATTTCTTATTTTATTTGTTTTTCTTATTTCCATTTTTAAAAGTTTTAGATAGTGGCTATCTTGTTCTTTTTTAGAAACCTTTTTGCAAGGACTATATTTCTCCAATTTTTAAAATGTGTAATTTTGTTATTCTTACACATATTATTTCTATGATAAAGAATTATATAATTGAATCCAAAACACATCGAGATTAAAAACTTAACACAATTTCTTCCAAAATACTATTTATTAAAATCTATTAAAACAAAAAAGACCACATTCACTATAATAAAATAATAAAATAACATGAGCAATAGTGAGTTTAAATGTATATACGATTAAGTCTAACACAATATGATTTCTTAGTGAAATTATAAATTAAAATTAAAAAATTATAACATATTATGATATATTTCAATTTAAAATGTAGACCTTGATGAATAAAATCTTTGAATATATACTTTAATATTAGTGGCAGGGTCATCATAAAAATGTATAAAAAAATAGTTGATTGATCATTTTATATAACTATATTAACTATACTAACCAAAATGTACGAATCCTTATAATAACCCTATTGTAATTGTGGATTACATTTTTTAAAAATAGAGGTTAAATCATTATCAAAAGTTTTATATATTTGTCTCAAGGGTGTCATCAAAGTATATGCATGAATATGTTTTCCATATCTTAGACAATATGAATTTCAAATCTGACTTAAAATCATAAGATGCATAATATTCCTCTATCTAATATAAGGCTTTATCTAATGGCCAAATATTTAGCCACATTATTAGAAATGAAATCAATTCTTTGAAAATAACATTGAATACATTAAATTTGGTTGTCTCCTAAAACACTTCTAAATATTTATTTATCTTAATTATGTCATAAGTTTAATAGGGTAAAGTAGTTTTAAACCAAAAATACATTATACATAACTATATATTATATTTAATTTTAATAAAAGAATATTTTATAATAACTAAAATTTCTAAAGATAAGGAGCTATAAGAATAAGGGTCATATAATGGTTAGTCACTGGCTTTAATAATAGTTTTTATGAATTTGTTATGTTGTTTTAAGGGCTAGTATTTCAATTGAATAATGGGTAAATAAAATAGTATATAAATAAAAAAATAAGGTGCAGTACTTTATTCAAAAATGGATAATCTTATATCACTGAAAGAAGCTTTTAATACATATTTGGGCTACTTATTTACATAGTTTCATGACAATCAAGTTGGAGTATGTATTTATCATATCATATACTTCCTTTCATGATTCAATAAACTAAATAGATTCATTTGAATAAATAGAATCAATTTTACTTATTATCCTTAATTATCAATGAATAAAAAATACTTTTTTTGTGTTGACTAGGCAACTTATGTTTTTTTGGAATGATGGTAATGACATAGCTTCCCTTTGCCTTCTTTATAATTATATAAAAATAATGCATTACTATCTAATACCATATTATACCTCACTTTTTAATCACTTATAATTAAATATGAGCATTTCCACATTGATAGTCTACCTAGAAGATGACGTTACAGGTGACCATTCTGCTAGCCACGTGAGTGACCAACAAACTCATTGAGGCATAAGCAATATATAAATATGGTGAATTGAAATAAAATGCAAATTTAAAAATTATGAGTGGAAAGGAAATTATAGTGAGAATAACAAACATATAAAAAAAATGTTGTGATGGCCAACAAAAATCAACAAAGACCTAAAAAGTCATACTTTTATCCTCTCTATATGCATGTAAATTTGTTCTTTAGGTTTGAGCCTTTGATATTTTCCTATCCATCATCTATTATCTCCCATAGTCAATGGTGTTCAATCATTTTTTGATCATATGTATTTTCACTCTTATCCAATCTCATCACCGTTCTGATTGTTGATAACAACATACACTCTCAACTCTGTGGACCAACCTCATCACCTTTTTGATTCAAATGCAAATAGGGGATTAGTTGGCTACCACTTTGCATCTAAAATTAATGTTATTTGGTAGCATGTTTAAATCCATGGAATATTACCAAATAATGCCCCTAGGAATATTGCAAAATTTATATAAAAAGCTTAGGTAAAACTATACAAATATTTTGTCCAAATGCATTTAGACAAATCTGATTGGCTAAGTAAAAATAGATTATATGAAAAGTGAAACCATTAGTTCCCTACCTTGGCAGGTACTAATAATACTAAATTTTCTTAAATATATAGAATTTTAGATGTTTAAATCAATTTTAAAAATATTTATAAACCAAAATGATCATAAACCAAAATTTTTGGAACAAACCAATAACATTGAAATTCTGATCAAAAGTGGAGTTTACACTCTTGTTCAAACCCAATGTGTATGTTATAGATAAATTATGATATTTGTTAGTGTATAATTAATTAATTTAATATTATTCTATAACTTATTATATATCATTAGGAAACTAATATCCTTTATTTAAACCATATTTAGTTCAAAATATATTGCAAAAAATTAAAATTTGGTGGTTGTTGAGGGGCATATCTCAAATAAACCTATATATTTTCCCAACATAAAGACTCAAGAATGTTAAAATATGAAGATAAAATTATTTTTTTCTTTTGAAATTACACACTATATTTTTTTCTTATCACTCTCGACCTTTTCTTAGAGCCTTTTCTTTTATTCACTTCTCACACATTCCTTGTGTTTCTTGTCTCATATGCACTAATGTACTTGTGCATATATAGACTTATCAAATTTTAAATTATGACCTTATTGATCTGTAAGTCACAAAATAAATACTCAAACCTCAAGAAACATAATAAAAGGGTCAAATGTAACCAAATAAAAGTGGGATTAGGAGAATCAAAAGCATACTAATATAATCTTTAATAAAACATAGAAAATACATAGAAATATTAGAAAAATAAGGAAAGCAGAGAAAAGAAGAAAAAGAGAGAAGAGGAGAAAATGGAACTCAATATATAATAAATACACATCAATAAAAGCTTAATATAAATTTATAATCAATAAACACACATGTACTCTAAATCAAAACAAATTGATATTTACAACTATACTTGGATAAAAATTAAGTGTTTACAATAAATTATCATTAATGCTATGTTTTATACTAGTCAAAGGAAGAGAGAATCAATAATAAAATTATTTCATCTCAAAAAATAAATTTATATGTGACCTAAATATTTTTTAAAAATTACTAAAATGAACTTAAATAATTTAGATATCTAAAAAATGAATGTTGTATGAGACCTAACCATTTTTAAAAATAAAATAAAAAAATAACCTAAATAATATAAATTTCTCTTATAGATAGACTTATCTTTACGTTTCTATGTCAGACTATTGTGCCAACTCATCATGTTTTATTAATATGATAGGTTTTTTATAAAATTTCCATAAATGTAACAAATCTCAAATAAAATTAATAACCATAAATTTGGGAAATTTATATAATGGATAATTTTTTATAAAAATGGTATCCTAACTGATCCTTTTATGTCTAATGGTTTTTAAAACTAAAGTTCTCAATGTATAAGGAATTCTTAATTAAAATTAGTTGGAAATATCAACTAAAATTACTAACCATAATTTCTAGTGGTCTTTTTATAGATATCTCAATAAAGGCAAGGAATATCAACTAGAATTACCAACCAAAAATGTAAAACATCTTTATGAGAAAAAATACCATTCTCTCTAATTGGAGCTATAGAAGGGCCTTGAATGTATTGAAAAATCTTGAAGATTATAAAGTATAATACAAAGTTAATAATTTAAAATAATTAATTTATTATTCTTTGGCATGTGAGGAATGGTTGGAACCATTCAATTCCTCATATTATAAGTCAGAGTACAATGGTATCAAAACTAATGAAATAAAAGATGCCCTTCCTTGTTTTATTAAGGGAGCACTAGTAGAGTCTATCACACTTATTGGAACTTTCACTGTAATAATAAATATCAATGGTGGATTGTTATTAATAATTTGAGAAACCTGAGTTGTCTCCTTATTTTTGGAGGAAGTATCTTTCTAGTCCATATAATTTACGAAACTCTTCACGTGCCTACTATGTATGGGTCGAGAGGGAGGCATGTAGGGCTAAGACAATGGAGATTTTACTTATATAATAGTTTCATAAAAATACAATGTTATTATAGAAGATGTTATTCCCATAATGAGGTACAAACCCCATAAGATATCCATGCTTAGTCTAATTGAGTCCACTCACACCCTATGTTTTGTGTAGGCCATCATGAAATACATTATTAGGAACTAAAGAACATGCAACCAATTCTACATAAAACAATTTTCATTTAAACTCTTGAAGTGGATCCAAATTTTTAGATAGATAAGACAAATAATTAGTAGTTTGCTTTTTTTCTCTTCAGATTGATTTTATGTAGAATCTTAAAATGATTTGATAAAATTTTAAAATCTATTTTTTAATTTCTTGAGAAATGATAACATACATTAGTAGTGAATCTTGAGTTGGTTAATAACTAAATTTGAGTCTCCATACTTCATGAGTTGTTTTAGTTTATGTTCAGAGCAAACTTTAACCCAAAGATTGAGGCCTCATATTTTTAATGATTGTTGGTGCATGAAAATGATAGTATGTAAGTAACTAGATATTTCTTCCAATTAGGGTTAGTTAGGCTTATTCTTACACTATAACCTTTTTTGGATCATGCATCATCAAAATATATAGACCATAATAATAGAGGGCCTTCAAATTCTCAATCATCATTCACACGTTCTATTGTGAAACTGTAAAATCCTAAATGTGACAAGGTAAAGATCACTTTTTTATTATTTTTGGCATTATATTCAATGACTACATATTTCATTTTTTTATTATCTATCAAATCTTATATGATTGGACATCACTTTACAAATCAAACACATATGTTAAATGTCTATTTCCAGGTAACCATTCAATATTTTTTTACCAATAATGACTTAAGGGTAACCCATAAGCCTTAGGAATGTCAACTACAAGCATGCAAAAAAAATCTAGTTCTATCACTATTCTCTTTGATTTGTATAGGGTTAAACTTGATTTCTTATATATTCTTGTGGGCATAAAATTATATGAATATCCTCATTAAATAATAAATTAATAATGTTATTTCAAAAATATTATGTCAATTATTAGTAAATTTGGGACTTCTAGATTATATTTATAGATGACCATATTCGTATGTCCAACCATTGATTTTTCAAAATATGGTTTGTTAGTCAAGGACTTGAATAAAAAAATTCCCCTTAATCTAAGACAACTCATGAAGGGTGATGTTTGATTTAATCTTATTCATGTCCTCAACTATATGTTATCTACTTTATTTAAATGGGTCAACACATTAGTACTCATCATTTATTTATGGGGGGGACAAATTATTACCAGACTCTAGAATAGGAGGAGTAGTTGCATTATTATTTAGAGGTGTGGAAGTGGTGACAAGTTATTGAATATTATTTCTTAGAATTTCTTTATTTGTTTAAAATTTTTGGAAGGCATGAATATCATTTGTATTATCTTTGGCTCATTCTCATCCTCAACTGAGAATGGGAAATCATAGGTTTCAACCACCATTACAGTACTATAAGATCTTGGTGCACTAGATGTGGTGGATGAGTGAAGCTAATTTGGAATAATTTGATGCCCTTCCATATACTTTTGTAATATTTCAAAGGAACTACAAAATTATATGTAGTCTAACTGACCATGTTGTGCGATACAATGAACCCTACACTAGTTGGGCAAAGTCATCTCATAAATTTTGATCTTATGGAGATTATTTAATGATGTTTCTAGTTTATTTTTTGGCCTATCGAATGGTCTATTGGATCATTTGAATGTTAAGTTCCTATAATTTGTTTCCATTACTATTTTCCCCAAGTGTTTCTATGTTTTAATAAACTCATTGCTAAGTTTATTTATCTCACATTCAATGGAATCTAACTCCACCTTAGTGGAATTAGAAGTTTTACCTTATAAACTTGAGGTGTTGATCTACACTAGGGATTTTTTTTAATTCATATAGTTAGACATGGGGATATAACTATTCATAAACCCAAATTTATTGTTTGGTATAGTATGAGCCAAAGGTGATTGATTAAAGACATGATTTGGTTTATAGGCACAAACATTTTAATTAGTGTGTGAAATAGGATTCAAGGCTGAAATTTTTTGATTGGCATTGGGTGTGGATAAAACTTATAATCTCTAAGAATTAAAATAATGATTAATGTTCATGATAGACATCTAATAGAATACTTTTATTTTGGGCTCTATGTAAAAATATTGTAATAATTGAATATAGGGAGTTTTTGTATGCTTTCATGGCTAATACAATAGAGGACCCATAAAAAGAATCTATATGTTCATACATATTTTAGAATATTTTTATTGAATACTATTATAATTTTGTTAGGCTCTCTTTCATGCCATAAAAATGGTAATACACCATAATAGGCTTATTAACTTACCCAAACTATGAATCAAATAGTTTATTACTTTGGATCTATGTGGTTACTGAGTTTTCCAAAAGATTTAATAACCAATCATACACAACATATTTTAAAATGAAAGTGGATAGTCCACAATCTACATCTTCATTAATTACATTCAACAATATTAAATAAGATTTGAAAGATTTAATATGTTCCTATGTTATTCATCCTCTAGAAGGGGATACCAAAGGAAGGTACCTCTCAATATTTTTGCAGGGATCATGGAGGTCACTAAGGACATTGATGAAATATTTAGATATCCAATTCATGATGAAATATGGGTTTTGATTCCCTTGAATTGGTGAAATTCGCTAAGTTATGTATCTCCTTAGGACACCTTTATCTGGTCTTAGTCTTTGATGAGTCTATAAAGGTGGAAACAAGGATAAACATGAATTTAAGTTAGACATTGATAACCTTACTAGTGGTTTTAATGTATGCAAACTCAAGTGAAACATGGTCAAGCATTATGGGCCCTCCTTCAATCATAGATTTTTTAAAAAATTGAATGTTTTACACATTTAAAATACCTTAAGGGGTAAGACCCTCTCATTTTTATAAATAATCACATGGTGGAATTAAATTTTAGTATAACTACTTACCTTAGATGGTTCAGATATGAATAATGTTTATCATCTAACATATAGATTCTAAGAGTTAACTTAACCCAGATTGAATGATCTAAACTAAGATGGATCTAAGAAAAAAAAAGATAAAACATGAATAAAATGTAGGGAAAATAATAAATGGCTTTATGACTTACATTGAAGAATAAAGAGTAGTTGAAAAATAATGGGAGACAAAGTGGGCACATTAAAGTGACACTTTCTTTCTCAAAATAAAAATAGTCTAACTTGGAGATAATTTTGGAGACACTTGGAAAAGTAATTTTATGTAATGCAAGATTATGAATTACAAAATACATATAAAAGTTTGTGAAATTTTTTATTTTTTCTAGACACTTGGAGACACTTTTTTTTAAATATTTATATTTTTCCAATACCTAGATGATAAAAGTGTGTGAAATTTCTACATTTTTTACAATGTCATGTTATGTTTTGTGAAAACATAAGGATATTTCATGTGTATGGACACACATTTTATGAGTAAATAAATTAATTTTTACATTAAATTTCATATATACATTCCTAAAAGTCATCATATTTGTTAATAAATACAAGAAAACACATAAATTTCCTAAAAGTCATGTGGGCTACTCCATGGTAGGCTTTAGGCTAGGCGGCAACCCTACAAAGCTTAAACCCAAACTAGTTTTGAAAGGAAAGTGGAAAATTAAAAACAAAGACTTATTCAAAGGGTGTATTATTTTTGAAAATGTCATGTGTCATTTTTATGGTAAATGGCATACACGGTTTGGTTTTATATGTTATTTGTGTGTGATATAGTTTGTTTGTGTTGTATATATTTAGTAAATTAAATGTAATAAATTTACATCTAATTATAAGTATAAGTTTACAATTCATTTTTATCACATTTTATATTCTTATAATTTATATTTATTTTACTAAATATAAAAAATTAGGGCCACTCTACATCTTCTAAAATCGATGTCAGAGCTATAGGAGTTACCATTTAGAATACAATTTTTCAAAATCTATTTTTTCAATATATAGTTTATAGAATTTTAGGATTGGAAATTGAATATAATATTGTATTTATTAAGATCTAAGATCAAGTATGGATTTAACAAATATATATCTATATATGTATGCCATTTCTTTCTTTTCACTTCACATTTTTAGGATTTTGGGGAATTTATCTTCTATTAAAACAAAAGAAAAAGAAGAGGTGGGTTATGGGTTGAAACTCCTAGTCACTTTTGACCCCAACATTAATATTGTTGGGGGATCAATCCAACAATAGATTACAATTGTGAAAGCAATAAACGCAGAATTAAATCAGATTGACAAGTAATTAGAATGATAATTGCAAGAATAAGAGATACAAGAAAACACCTTGAAAACTTGTATTAACAAACTCTTTACAAAAGGAATACAATTGAAGAAAGCTTCTTTCTTCCACACCTCTCCTAGATGTATAGATCTCTCAATAGATCTCTATTCCTCAAGAGCTCTCTCTCTCAAGAACAATCAACTCCAACAAGCCTGGATTGATTCAATTCTGTACTGTTCTTCACACACAATGAATTACAATAATTCACCCAACTACAATAATCCTTACAAAGCTAACAAGATCTAATTCTACATATAGAATTAGGAGACTTGAGCATGTACATCCAACAAGCAGTTAAGCCACTTGAAAAAGGGCTCTAAAAATAGTATTGAAAATAATAGAGATGCGAGCTTGAGTCTACAACTCAAAATCATCATGCAAACACTCACTTTTGTCCACAAAAATAGCTTTTTGGACATGCAGGTAACCGACGTCGGTTCTTTCAGCTTGTCTGTGACCACCGTCGGTCGACCCTCTACCGACGTCGGCGTCTTTGTAACTACTACTGACTGACGTCAGTCACTCCTGACCGATGCCAGAGTCTGTGTAGACCTAAACCTGATAATAAATGCTCCTTGGTGAAGCTTTTAGCTCCACACCCTAACAATCTCCCACTTGGAGATAAACAACTGCACCAGTACCTGTACAGCAACATCTTCTAGCTCCTCCATCTTCAACTCAATCATGAAGACCAACAGAAGTTGAATGAAGATTTAACTTCTCCTTTGTAACCAGCTTGGCTAACATATCAGCAGGATTCCTATCTGTATGGATTTTCTCCAGCTTCAACTCACCATCTTCCAATACCTGTCGTATGAAGTGATACCTTAGCTGTATGTGCTTTGTTCTTGAATGAAAGGCTGAATTTTTAGCCAAATGGATTGCACTCTGACTGTCACTGTACAATCTGCAACTCTCATGCTCCCTACCAAGCTCATCCATGAACCGTGTCATCCATATCATCTCCTTGCTAGCTTCTGTGGCTGCAATATACTCTGCTTCTATAGTTGACAAGGCAACAACCTTCTGCAACTTAGATATCCAGCTAACCGCCGTTCCACCTACAGTGAAAACATAACCTGTAGTGCTCCTCCTACCATCCAAATCACCTGCCATATCTTAATCTACATAACCATGTAGAGAAGTATCTGAACCTCCATAGCACAAGTGCCTACTGCTGGTTCCTCTCAGATATCTAAGGATCCACTGTACTGCTTTCCAATGTTCCTTACCTGGATTGGCCATATACTTACTTACTACTCCCACTACTTGGGCAATATCTGGTGTAGTACACACCATTGCATACATCAAACTCCCTACTGCGGAAGAATATGGAACCTTACTCATGTACTCTACCTCATCATATCAATTAGGACATTGTTCTTTACTCAACTTAAAATGTCCAGCCAAAGGTGTGCTTACCAGTTTAGCATACTGCATATTGAACCGTTTCAACACCTTGTCCACATAATCTTCTTGAGACAATATCAACCTGTGATTTTTCTTGTCTCTCTTAATGCTCATGCGAAGGATTTTCTTTGTTGCTCCCAAATCCTTCATAGCAAACGTTTGAGCTAATTTCACCTTAAGCTCTGAGATATCCTGCATGTGAGATCCTGCAACCAGCATATCATCTACATACAACAATAGAATAATATATCTACCATTATCAAATCTCTTGAAATACACACAATGGTCTGATTGACACCTACTGTAGCCATACTCAGTCATAAACCTGTCAAATTTTAAGTACCATTGCCTAGGAGCTTGTTTGAGGCCATACAAGCTTTTCTTCAACCTGCACACAAACTTCTCCTTTCCCTTGACCTCAAATCCTTCTGGTTGTTCCATATATATTTCCTCATCCAAATCTCCATGAAGAAACGTTGTCTTAACATCTAGCTGCTCAAGATGCAAATCCTCAAAAGCAACCAAAGACAATACAACCCTTATAGAAGTCATTTTAACAATAGGAGAAAAAATCTCACCAAAGTCGATACCTGGCTTTTGTGCAAATCCTTTTACTACTAATCTGGCCTTATATCTCATCTGTCCATTCTCGCCTTCCTTCAATTTGTAAGTCCATCTATTCTTGAGTGTTCTCTTACCAGCTAGCAATTCAACCAAATCCCATGTTTGGTTCTCTTTTAAGGACTCCAACTCCTCAACCATGCCACTCTCCCACTCACTTTTGGACTCCACCTGTATTGCTTCTTCAAAACTCTCTGGTTCTCCACCATCAGTTAGCAATAAATAATATAAAGAAGGAGAATATATAATTGGAGGCTTACTCACCCTTTCTGACCTCCTGATGGGTGTCTGAGACTCGTTCACAACACGCTGTCCACCCGAATTCTCTGACAGTGACCAACCTCGGTCACCTGCAGACCTGTTACTGGCTGACATCGGTTCTTCTTGACCGACCTCGGTACCTGTACGGCAGACGTCGGTCTCTGTATGGCCGATGCTGGTTCCTACCCTGTCGACATCGATCTCTGTGTTTTCCTACAAGTGATTATTTCTTTTTTCTGCAAGCTCATATTGGACTTTTACCTCATCCAATTCACCATTGCTCTGCTTAGATTGATTCAGCTTCCTTAGCTGATCACAATACATCACTCTTTTGTTGAAAATAACGTCACAGCTCCTGATTACCTTGTTAGTTTCTATATTCCACAATCTGTAACCAAAATCATCTGAGCCATAGCTAATAAACGTGCATCTCATAGACTTAGCATCAAGCTTCTTTCTATTTTTGTTATCTATATGCACAAAGGCTTCACAACCAAAAACTTTGAGATATGAGAGATCAACCTTTTTACCTGTCCATGCCTCTTCTAGAATACCACCATCCAGAGCTGTAGAGGGTCCTCTATTAATCAGGTACACTGCAGTGTCAATAGCTTGTGCCCAAAATTGTAAGGGCAAACCGGCATGCAATATCATACATCTTGCATGCTCCATTATTGTCCTGTTCATCCTTTCAGCAATACCTTTCTGCTGAGGTGTCCTTGGAACTGTCCTTTGCCTATAGATTCCATGCATGTAACAATAATCTCTGAACTTATGACTGCAGAACTCACCACCATTGTCTGATCTCAGGCACTTTAATCTTTTACCTGTTTCATTCTCAACCATAGCTTTCCAATTCTTAAAAGTATCAAATACATCAGATTTTCTCCTAATACAATAGATCCATACCTTCCTTGTAGCATCATCTATGAAAGATACATAGTACTGTGATCCTCCAATGGAAGCAACCTGAGCTGGTCCCCACACGTCTGTGTGAACAAGCTCCAACTTGTGCCTCTTCTTAGTAGACCCAATTTTTAGAAAACTAACCCTTTTCTATTTTCTAAATACACAGTGCTCACAAAACTCTAGATCTATGCCTTTTAAATCTGAAAGCATACCTTTGGACTTAAGAATTGACATCCCCTTCTCACTAATGTGGCCAAGCCTTGAGTGCCACAATTTAGTGTCCACATCTGAAGTAGATAATACTGAAGGAGATTTTTTAGTAACACAATTACACAAATAGAGAGTACCTTCTCTCTTACCTCTAGCCATAACAAGTGCACCCTTGGTCACCTTCCAAGATTCTGCTGTGAGAGTTACTGTACAACCCTCATCCCCTAACTTTCCTGCAGAGATCAAGTTTCTCTTCAAGCTAGGAACATGCATCACATCTCTCAACACCCATGTGTTGCTATTCTGCATCTTTAGCTTCACTTTACCTTTGCCAATTATTTTACAGGGCTCATCATCCCCTAGATACACTATTCCAAAATCTCCATGGATATAGTCACTGAATTATTCCTTGTTAGGAGTAGCATGAAAAGATGAACCATAATCTAATAGCCAAGATTCTATATTATTATGCAGAGAGAAAATTAAAGCATCTTGTGCAATACCTGCAATCTTGGCTTCTTCCTTTCCTTCGTGCTGGTTGTCCTCCTTAGGTTTTGACCAACAATCTCTGCTTATGTGCCCCATCTTTCCACAATTCCAGCATTGTGGCTTCCTGCCATTTTTGGATTTAGATCTGCCTTTCCCCTTTGATTTGGATCTTGATCTGCCTTTCTTGCTCTTCTCTTTCTGCCTTCCCCTGCTCTCAAAACTTAAAGCATTCCCAGATGCCTCTTCTGTGCTTTTCCTGCGTATTTCCTCATTCAAGATAACACTAACAACATCCTCTACTTTCAAAATATTTGATGCAGATGCAGTATTACTTACTGCCATTACTAAGCCATGCCAACTTTCAGGCAAAGAACATAATATCAAAAGAGCTTTTATCTCATCATCAAACACTATATTCACTAAACTTAATTGATTCACAATACCATTGAAATCATTCAGATGAGTAGAAACAGATCCACCTTCATTCATATGCAAATTAAATAACTGCTTCATAAGATATACCTTATTAGAAGCTGAGGGTTTTTCATACAAATTTGCTAACGTAGTCATCAACTCTATCGTAGACTTTGCCTGTGATAAATTAGATATCACAGTGGATGCTAGACTCAGTCTTATAGACCCTAGAGCCTTTCTATCAAGAACTTCCCATTCTTCATCCTCCATGTCTTTGGGCTTCTTCGCAACCCCACCTAACGGTAAGTAGAGATCTTTCTGATACAGATAATCCTCTATCTGCATTCTCCAGTGTTGGTAATTTTTCCCATTAAACTTTTCCATTCTCAATTTACTTTCATCTGCCATTGTTTCTCCCACTCAAACAGAAATCCCTGTAGAAACCCCTGTAAGAACTTGTAATCAATACACACTACATAGATCTGAACCACCTGTTAGTGAACCTGAACTTTGATACCAATTATTGGATATCAAACTCTGAACCTGTAACCAAGGCTCTGATACCACTTGTTGGGGGATCAATCCAACAATAGATTACAATTGTGAAAGCAATAAACGTGGAATTAAATCAGATTGACAAGTAATTAGAATTATAATAGCAAGAACAAGAGATACAAGAAAACACCCTGAAAACTTGTATTAACAAACTCTTTACAAAAGGAATACAATTGAAGAAAGCTTCTTTCTTCCACACCTCTCCTAGATGTATAGATCTCTCAATAGATCTCTATTCCTCAAGAGCTCTCTCTCTTAAGAACAATCAACTCCAACAAGCCTAGATTGATTCAATTCTGTACTGTTCTTCACACATAATGAATTACAATAATTCACCCAACTACAATAATCCTTACAAAGCTAAGAAGATCTAATTCTACATATAGAATTAGGAGACTTGAGCATGTACATCCAACAAGCAATTAAGCCACTTGAACAAGGGCTCTAAAAATAGTATTGCCAATAATAGAGATGCGAGCTTGAGTCTACAACTCAAACTCATCATGCAAACACTCACTTCTGTCCACGGAAATAGCTTTTTGGACACACAGGTAACCAACATTAGTTCTTGCAGCTTGTCTGTGACCGCCATCGGCCAACCCTCTGCTGACGTCGGCATCTCTGTCACTGCTGCTAACCGACGTCGATCGCTCCTGACCGACGCCGATGTCTGTGTAGACCTGAACCTGATAATAAATGCTCCTTGGTGAAGCTTTTAACTCCACACCCTAACAAATATAGACTTAAATATTTATTTTCTCCATATCCTAATCCTAAGAATTTAAATACGAGATTTGAGAATCCCAATCTATATCAATGTATATAGGGGTGACCAAAGACTACTTGAGAATCCAAATCCCAACCTCACACTTGAGTTCTTATTTTCTTTATATATCATGGTGCATCATTTCATAGTAGTCTAGATCACAAGATATATAGATAGGTGGTGACAAATATATTGGAGTGTGTTTCTAAATCCAACTCAATCTACACCTACCCTGATTTATACCTAACTTGACCTATGTAGGAAAAAAGGACATATATGCCTTAGTCTATCACATTAAGGAGGGGATACTTAGAATTGGTTAGGTCTTGGTGGGCCTTAAAGGCCAAATCAATAACCTACCATACTTTTAGTATGCTCCATTCCCTAACATAGTAAATCAAGGGATACCATAGGAATCACACTTCTATCATAGATATATCATAGGCCACCATTTTGAAAGA
>JARHVA010002244.1:1060000-1070000 GCA_037957365.1 Torreya grandis
AAGAATAAAACACATGTATAAGTAGGATTTTGATAAGCAAAACATCATCTTCAAATTTCATTTCCTGTTGCAAAGTCTAAAAATGTGTCCTAATTTAGATAAAAATACTTTGCATGCACAAAAGGTGTTTTTATAAATAAATAAATATCTTATAAATATATAATACCAAATTTATACAAATAAGCCACTTATGTAATCTAATCAGAAGTGTTGGTTTTGATTGATCTTGAATTATATGAAATTATATCTAAAGTAGTTATATAGAATGAACTCAAAATATGAACTGATGATGTAGTAGAAATTGTAGTTGATGGAGTACTTGTTATTAGTGAAGAAGCAATTTTTCTATAACTTGGCATAGTTGTAGAAGATGTAAATGTAGTCACAACTGAAGTAGAAGTTGAGGGTTAATGTAGGGTAAACAAAATAGATATTAATTGAGTAAAAACAACTATAACTACACTATCTACTATTTTTCATATTGTATTAGAGGATACAATTGTTGATGATTGAGCCAATAATGATTGGACTCTTATAGAGGCAACCAACTAATTCTATTTCTAAATGTTCTCTCACTCTATCCTCCTCTTATCCATTGTTTAGCATGTTTTATGATATTATTCTATGAATTCAAAATTCAAAATAGACACTTTAAATAATACCTTGGTTTTTCTCAATACTTTCCCATGTAAACATAGTGAAACTTGAAAAAATTCATGGAGTGCTTGGGCTTGGTCTATTTTTGCTTGGAAAGTGTAATCAATTCAATACCTCTATCATTGCCTCCATGAGTATTTTTGTTTTATATATGTTTTTAAATTCCTTATGGATTACTATAGTTGGCTATAAAAAAAATCTTGACCTACCTTTGGCTAATATTAATTGTATATGGCATAGATAATCATATCCCCCAATAGTTCATTTACCTTCTTATCTTGGGCTATTAGCTTGAAATCCAACTCTTTCATTTTATTATGCCACTTTATGATGACATAAATTTTTACATTCAAATAATTATAAGTTATCTTTATTTGTTAGAATGGTTATAGATTGATCTTAGGATAGGGATTCTCTATTGCTTTCTTAGTAATTCTATATAGTTTGGAATCTATGATCGTCATTGATTCATTGAAATTAATCACATTGCTCTATTCGATATGTGGTTTATCCCTAGCTCTTTTTATATAAATTATAATATTATAGATGGAATGGGATGTATATTTTACCTTTTCTAATGTGTCCTAAGCTACATCTATTATAATTTGAGTTTCTAGGCAATTATTCACTTGTTGTAGATTGTGGAATATTGCTTAAGAACCCCACTAGTAGCATCAACTACATATGTTGGATCTTATTTGAATTCATCATGTTATCTAGGTTTTAATTTACATTTTTTAATTATCCCAAATATTTTTGTCTTTTTTAGAATTCAATCTATTTATCAACTCTTGACATCTTTGTACTTATGACCCCTTTCACTTGGCATGTAGTCTCTTAAAATTATAGCATAATTTTTGTGTCTTTAATTATAATCAAATTATAATTGGAAAATTTATCTATCTATAGGTGTTCCATTAATGGTAGTGTTAAAATTAGTTGAATAGAGGAAGTTTGCTCATGGGATGAAAGGGAAAGGAATGAAGTGGATTGTAGAGGTGACTTGAGTGATGAGGGGTTGAGTGAAATGGGAGAGATTGTAAATGCATAAATTTTTAAGTAATGGTGGATAAATTAATCTCTCTCTAAAAACCTTTCCCTGAATAGGGATCTTGTCTATTTTCTTTATTACATTGGGATGGTCCTTAATGATTGTGTAATAGGGGATGCTATTAGAATGTTTTTAGTGATTAGTAGTCCCAACTGAGTTGAGGCATGACTCTACAATTGGTATCTTAAAAAAATATATCGGGAAACCTAGTAATAAAACCTTGAGGTCTAGAAAGTAAAGGACAATGCACCAAATGTAGACACATTAACTGAAGGAAAAATAAAGGAAAAAATAGAGACATCAACTGAAATAATTGTAGTTGTGATAACTAAAGTGATATAAAGAGTAAAAAATTAAGTGTTAATTGAATAAATAGAAGTATTAATGAGAATAAAAATAATTTTATCTAAAAAACCATTATGAATGTCCTCCTTGCTCATTTCCATATTGAAATCAATACCTTTTATCCATTGCATTTATTTTTTCATCAGTTATAACATTGCTAGGAAAAGAGATAGGGATACAGTTCATATGTTTTACCTCTACAGGAATATTTTAAAATATATTGGATACATGATCCCCTTATGGATATTCCTTTGAAGTGTCATCCTCAATTCCTGTTGAATGAGTTATGTCTAGTGATATTACTTATAACTATGGTATATGTTGTGGATTTTCCTCCAATATAACACTTGAAGTTTGTAGAGTAATAAGAATATTTATCCAAACCTAAGATACCACAAAATTCCTTGTTGCAGAATGTTTATCAAGAGGATAAATTAAATGACTCATTACTTGTGATGGGCCCAATTTGAATAAATAATGGTAAAATCAAAGATAGCCTTAATAACTAGAGGAGGTCCATCCATGCCCATATGGGAGGTTTGCTTCCATGTATTATTTTTTGGGTAAATATTTATGAGTGTTATCCTTTTTATTTTTTCATCAATATCCTCTATAAACTTTTCTTTTTTAGGTTGCTTCATTTTAGACTTATTTGTCCTTCTAATAGAAGGATCATACTAGACCTTCTATGCAATCTCCATATTTATCTAAGCATCTTTCATCCTGCTATAAAATTGAAGTTCATCATCATCATTTAATAAAATGTAACCATGTTCATACCATTTACGGATATATGTGGCTTTTAATTTTACATGAAAGATTTGTGTTCTTAAAAAATCTATCCCTAGGATCCCATTGCCAAAATTATGCTAGTTTTATATTTAAATAATATCACTAAGAAGAATATTTGGAAAATCGTCACCTTTGTTAAAATTGTGTCCTACCTATATTAAGTGTAATATTGTGTTCAATACTCAATTTGTCACTTTTTAAATTATCATCTATGCTTTGAGATAGTTGGTATGTTATCTCTTGATCAACCAAATAATATGAGACCATTCTGGGTAACTAAAAATGTTAAACTAGTGTGCCTTATACCCTTATGATTGTATGGTTTGGATAATACCAATAGTATCCTAATGTCTTGAGTGACCTATTTATCACATCAAATAATATTGGAAATGGTTGTACATTAAAAAAATTGTAAACCATACGATATAATGCATCTTAAATTATATGTATGTGATTTATGAATTTACAAATGTGAAACATGTCAAAGTAATCACATACCCTATTTTATCATTTATACTCACACATAGATGAGGTTATATGTATTATAGTGGCACAGGTTGCATCCAATAGATAAAACAACATATATAAAATTTGTATATCTTATCTTTTGGATTCCTTTATTACTTCAAATTATAACATATTATCTTATGAAGTACAAGGATACATTTGTCTTCTAATATTATGGATAGGAGGGGAACACATACCTCATTGATATGAGAAATAGAAGAAACTCCATGGATTCAATTTAATAACTTTTACATTACAATTCTAACTCTTGTATTGTTTGTGAGTTTGGGAGAGAGCTAATTTTCTTTTTAACAAAATTTTCAGGTTTGGATGCCCAATCTTTCAAAATATCTTTGACCTCATTGCTCTAAAACCATTCATGGAATGCCTATTGGTTGTAAATAGTGTCTATTTTAGATAACTTGTAATAAATCTTGAATACAAATCTAATCATATAAGCTATTAACACTTGACTACACTTTATATGAAATATTTAATAGGTGCACATGCCAATAATGAAAAACATAAAGAGGATGTCAATACAAGTGAATAAGTTAGGCTCAGTTATCACTCTGTGTAGTCTGAATTCTTGAATATAAAACATTTTCTGAGAGTTAAGTCATCCTTATCGGTACAATTAGGTTGAACAAAATCCAGGTCTCTAGAATTCAGTTCATAAATTACCTATTTGTGAGTGATGTTGAAATTAATTTCAAGTAAAACATATAGTCTAGTTGAGATTAATTTGTAGAAAAACATATAGCCTGGTATAAATTCCAAGTCCATAGCTATAATCTCATTCATGATAATTAATTTATACTCAATGGTCTATGTTAACTATCTTTTTCATTTTTTCATTTTGATTATATGACTCATGATTTTATAGGAATTTATTTTATAGGTGTAAACTTATCATATAAATCATGAGATGAATCACTTCCATTCAATTTTTATGTCCATATTTAGTTATAGTTAGAAATAGATTTCTTGGCCATGCTTATGTTCTACATGCTTATCTTTATACTAGTAGATGACTATTAAAAAGGAATTGTGGAGGTATGTTTGTTTGATGTTTGATATGTATTTTGATCAATCTCAAAGCCTATGAGTGTTTGGAGGTGTGACATGAATACACATAGAATGATCTCACTTAGTCATGTTCTCACAAACTTCATAGCCTTTTAATTTTGTTTATCAATTTGTGGTGTTGTGAAATGATGACATGTGGCATAATATCACTTAGTTACATTGTCTTCATCATTTTTGACTTAATTTTTTTGAATCAAATGTATACAACACTCTAAGATGAATACCCCTGACATAATACCACATAATTACATAGTCCCAATGATTTTAAACTCAAATCTTTAATCTATTCTCTGCAATTCTATGTAACGAAGACATGAATCACAATTTTGATTTGCAAAGAGTCTTGTTGAGGTACCATGAATGTGAAAAATTCAAATTTTTAATTTTAGTGTATCATATAATGGGTATAGATACCTAATCCATAATAGTTTTTGCAGTACTTAGATTTTAAAAGGACTAGATATTTTTTCAAATTTCTTGGGAATAAGATATATGTTACAAAGAAATAAAAGTGACTTGTAAAGTAAAACCCACTATAGTCAACCATATAAGGGTTAGTGTTGTTAGATAAATAAACCAATTGAAATTAAATATAGACTACCAATTAATTCTTTGAAAATTTAATACAAAGATTAATAAAATGGAGAAAAATGTAGATCAAGAATGATGCTTTGGTATGCTCGATATCTAGGGGAAATTTATATCTTAATAGAGTCCAGATATGATATTTATCCTAAAAAGTGTGTCCCTTTTTTAATTTTTAAATGGGGTGTGTTGGTAAAAATAGATCCATACAAATCATAATAAAATTTGTATAAGTAAGTGGGTCCTTTATTAAAAAAAATTATGATATTTAGCCTATAGAAAATGAAATGGCAATAATGAAGAAGAAAACAAGTCAAAATAGTCTATTATATCAATCTATATCAATGTCGCCACATATCAGAGTAGCATACATATGAAATGTAACACTATAAATAGTATAAGGAATATTAATAAATGTGTATCTCAACATGATAAATATAAATAGAATTTAAAGTATCATGACCCTAAGTTACTTGCATTTAATTCATTGTTCTAATATAGTCTGATTGTGAACTATTTGAGACATATTTTGTTGTTTTGTTGTGGTATTACAATTAGTGATCTACATTGATACATTTTTATTATAATTGTTTACACAATTATGGATTACATTTTATTATAGAATTTGATATTATTACTTAATATGTATTGGTTAATTATTTAATTGGATGTATTAATTCAATATTTTTAATTCATTTATTTTACTTAGATGTCTAAATGTTGTTGATAGTCTATTTGTTGACTGCAAGGATATGTACTTGAGCTAGGTTGTGATCGGATTCAAGAACTAGAGAAACATGGAGAAATAAATGGATAAATGAAATAATGAAATTAAACATAAAGTTGAGCTTTTTGGTATTAATGATTGAGTTATTATGTTTTTATTAATTTAGTATTGTGTGTTATCATTTTATGATCAATTTCATTAATAGTTGATTTTAGTCAGTTTTTACTTTTGTGCAAACATCTCTTTATTCAATACTATAATTTGAGAGACCAACATTGTTTAAGTATAAGTAATTGATGAATATTGTCTTATTATTAATTTTATCTTTTCTATCAATATGGTGTTGTGTATTTTTCAAGAACTCCTTGATCATCAACTACAATAGTCCAGTTGATCACATAACTATTCATGTCAATAGTGGTTATAATCTTCATCATATTTATTCATTTTGTGTTTTATCTTTGACGTCTGATGTCATTCACATTTTTTCTTAAATTTTTGACTTAATGTTTTTAAAAAGATGTTTTATAGTTTTAGACTTATATAGAGGCATCTTAAAACTAAGATTTTATTAAGCTATGAATTATGGTTTGTATTGTTTAAATGGAACTTACTTTGCATGATTTACTTATTGTATTTTCATGTTGGTTAAGTCATTGCTTGGCTTGGGGGATTTGGTTAAGATATCAACCCATATGGGGGCCATGGTAACTAGTTTGGGTGTTTTATTTAAATCTAATGATGTAGGGGCCATGGCATTGGCTCGAATTACCATGAAGGAGGGTCATGATGCTTTGTTTATTTTTTAGGGTTCATTACATTTATTTTAGACCTCATACATGGAGGTTATATAAATTTAGGTAAACTTTCCCAAAAAGATTTCCATATCAACCAAGTGAAATGTGAGGCATTTCCACATGTAAAATTTTGGGGAATGAAACTGTAGTTGGAAGCATTAGTCTTGATGGCCATACATGAGTTGTGGAGAGTTATCAAGGGTATTATTAATGTTTATTAAGAGATTTTTTTTGTAAATACATACAAGATTTTTGAGCTTGGAGGCTATAAGAGTACAAAAATCTATTGTGTTTTACTTCCATCAACCAAGTAATGTATTTGGAATTCTATCTTTATTTTAGGAAATGTAGTTCAATGGTAAAGTGTTAGGGCTTTAGATGGAAATTTTTAATTAGTTTTATTTTGGGTAAAAAACCTAATAGGGGACATCGAGCTGGGTTTATATGTTTTAGATGGTTTGGTTGAACACTTATAATATTTTATTTTTATTATTGGTAATGTTTGTTTTGTTTTAAATTATTGTGATGGCATTATCATTATATTTATAATGTGTTTACACCATAACAAGGTCATGGCTTTAAATGGCCATTACTTTTGTCATTGGAATGTGAAGTCTTTCATATTTTTTCATTGTGAGGAAGATGGGTCTATTGAACTATGAACTCATATTCTTCAAAAGTCTTTAACTAGGTTTTGAATTTGGTCTAGATATGACAATCTCAATTATTGTTATGTAATTCACAGAAGGGTTTTAGGTAATATTTTTATTCTATTAAGTTGAGATGTTGAATGAGTGATTTTTTTAAATTTTATATAACTACAATTTGGATTTTATTTAGTGTTTGTGTTTGACTTATTAATAAGTTGAAGATTCAACTTAGTTTGTTAACAAGCCATTATGGTCTTTTATATATCGAATATGTTGAATATTGATATGCACGTGTTTAGTTTTATTATTTATATGTGGTATAATATAAAATCCATACAGATTTATGGTGATCGTTGGTTTGTTTTGGTGTCTTAGTTTTATTTATGTTTAGTCGATGGCTAATTTATGGAAGCCATATGGCTCAGTTGTGTTGCTTTTAAACCAAGTTTTTGATTTGGTTTATCATTTAAAAACCCCTAATCAAGTATAGTCATGATTAAGGAAATAATTTAAATAAAAATATAAAGGAAAAAGGCCTATTGGTTGTTTCTAATTGTGGCTCTTATGGGGGACAAAGACCATAGGGAGTCCCCACAAGGGTTCAAAATTGTTGTAGTAATTTTGAGAATAATATATTATTATTTCCATTTTGTTGGTTTAATTTTTTATGATTCTTTAAGTTATGATTAGTTGACCAAGGTATATAAAATCTTGTTGGATTATTAGATTAATTTCGGAAGTGATATTTGGAATTATTATCATACATTATTGCATTGACCTATTTGGGTAACTAATATATTGATAATGTTAATTATTATGATTTTGTAAATGATTACAATTGAAATTTTGAGTTATTATTATTATTATTATATTTAGTACATTCAATGTTGTTTAATAATGTGACCTGAAGATTTATGGAAGTTTTAATATTAATAACCTAATTTTAATTTTAATTGTCATTCTGCTTGCAGGGAGTTTATACCAATGCCTACACCCAAGTACTAGATGATCTTGATGAATGTTACCCATTTGCAAATTTTTATAGCTTTAATTTGGCAGATGGTGCTGGTCGCAAACTACTCGACCTTAATCAATCATTATCGGCTATTGGAATCAAATTAAGAAATGCAGGGCAAAAGAAATGTAATTTGTTTAGGGGATCATGGGTCCAAGATAACTCCTATCCTCTTTATAGAGATGGCCAGTGCCCTTATGTCAGTTATAATTTAAATTGTAGATTAAATGGGAGACTAGATGGAGGTTATGAAAAATGGAGATGGAAGCCTCAATATTGTAGCATGCCCAGATTCAATGCCATCGATATGCTACAGAGGCTGAGGGGAAAGAGAGTAATGTTTATTGGTGACTCAATAATCCAAAGCCAATGGGAGTCCCTGGTCTACCTTCTCTATCCATTCGTTAAGCAGAATAGTCAAGTTGTGACTGCTATCGGGTTTTCTATAAGACAATTTAAAATCCCTGAATATAAAGCTTCCATAGATTTTTTCTGGGATCCACTTTTGGTTGAAGTAAGGGTTAATAATGAAGAAAGAAAAGTTCTTAATCTTATTGGAATGGATTGAAACAGCTGAGAAAAGTTCAAAAAAATAAAAGAACATAATCATGCATAATGCCTTCATCATTTCAGAAAAATAAAAGAACATAATCATGCAGAATGCCTTCATCATAAATCAGCAATATTGTAAATATTGCCTATATACATGAATGATAAATAGTTAAAGAACACTATTATAAACTATAACACCATATTTATTCACTATATTTTTCTTAACAAATACAATTTATGATAGAACATGATTCTACATGTACACACCAATCCACATGCCATATCTTCATTAATTACATTTAAAAATATTAAAAATGATTTGAAATATTTAATATGTTCCGATTTTATTCATCCTCCATAAGGGGATACCAAAGGAAGGTACCTCTGAATATTTTTGGGTAGATTATGGATGTCACTAAGGACAATGATGAAAGATTTAGATATCCAATTCATGATGAAATAGGGGTTTTGATTCCCTTGAATTGGTGAAATTAGTAGAGCTACATATCTCCTCAAGACACATTTATTTTGACTTGGTATTTGGTGATTCTATAAAGCTGACAACAAGGATAAACATGAAGTTAAGTTAGACATTGCTAAATTTACTAGTGGGTCTAGTGTATGCAAACTCAAGTGAAAAAAGGTCAAGCATTATGGGCCATCTTTCTATCATAGATTTTTGAAAAAATGAATGTTTTATGCATTTAAAATACCTTAAAGGGTAATAACCTACCATTTCTATAAATAATCACGTGGTAGAATTAAATTTTAGTATAACAACGATTTACCGTGGATGGTTTAGATATGAGTAATGTCTATCATCTAACATAAATATTATAAGAGTTATCTTAACCTAGTTTGAGCTTGGAGATAATTTTTTTCTAAAAATAAAAATATTTGAGCTTGGAGATAATTTTGGAGACACTTGGAAAAGTAATATTATATAATACAATAATATGAATTATATATATATATATATATATATATATATATATATATTATATATATATGAATATATATGTGTATATATATATATATATATGTATATATATATGTATGTATATATATGTATGTATATATATATATGTGTGTGTGTGTGTGTGTGTGTGTATATATGTATGTATGTATGTGTGTGTGTGTGTGTGTATGTGTGTGTGTATATATATATATATATATATCTGTGTGTGTGTGTGTGTGTTTGTATATATATTATGTGAAATTGTTGATTTTTTT
>JARHVA010002244.1:1075000-1102500 GCA_037957365.1 Torreya grandis
TACTAAATTGAATACCTAGTCCATATATTGATATTAAATGCCTATATCTAATCGAGACCATATCTATCTTACTCAAGCCATGTATTTAATACCTAATACATATTTTAATACCTAAGACATATCTTGAAAAGAGATGGGGAATTAACATAATTGAAATTAATTAGAGTGGACATTATTAAATCAAAGAATAAAATAGAGGGGGGCATTATCAAAGAATTATTTAAAATTAGGAGAGTGGGCATCAACCAAATTTTTACATGAAAGAATATGTGACATTCTAACCTCTGTAGATAAAGGAGTGACTAGGGATGATCAGAAACAAACATAAATTCATTTAATACACCATTAAGGTACTTGAGGGAATGATATTAAATATGATAATGGATGAGGAAGGATTAATTACAGATGATGAGGTTTAAAGGTGAATGATTAGAGATTATTATGTTTTAGGAGGGAGTGATTTAGGATAATGAAGGATTATGTGGGAATAACTAGGAATTATGATGGTCAATAAGGGAGAGATTAGAGACAATGAGGGATGGTCAGGGATAATGATTTTTTTTAATGTCCTATCTATATATGGGTAATATCTTTTCTCTAGTTGACCTTTTTTACACCATGAGTGAAAGACTGATTCATTTTGTTCCTTCCTAACTAATGGGTGTTGAAACACATTATCTAAATGAAATAGATAAATTATCATCGAAAGAAAAACAATTGAATTAGTACTCACTTCCTACTAAATGGAAATTTTTGGACATCAAGAATGGGCATAGGGCACTAAAGGATAGAATGGACATTAGGCATTATTGTAGAGAAGGTCATACAATTAATATATATATATATATATATATATATATATATATGTATGTATGTATGTATGTATGTATGTATGTATGTATGTATGTATGTATAGGTATGACATAAGACTTTTTCACAACTGATGATGAGGAATGATGAATATATATATATATATATATATATATATATATATATATATATATATATATATATATATATATATCTGTGTATAGGTATGACATAAGACTTCTTCACAACTGATGATGAGGAATGATGAGAGAGTGATTGGGTATGATGAGGGACTATGAGGGAGTGATAATGGATGATGAGGTATAATAAGAGGTGATTAAAGAATGTTCAAAGATAATGAGGGACAATAAAGGCTCATGAAGTTGTGATTAGTGAATATGCAGGAAGATGAGTGACAATGAGGGAGTGATTAAGAATGATGGGGTATGTTGAGGGTTGATGAGGGAGTGATTAGAGATTATGCAGGATAATTAGGGATGATTAGGGTGTATTCACAGATGATGATGGATAATTAGGGTTAATGAATCTTTGACTAAGGACTATGAGGGATGATGAGGGACATGAAGGACTGATTAGGGATGATGGTGTATGTTGAGGGTAAATAAGGGAGTGATAATGGATGATTAGGGAGTATTCAATGATGATGATGGAAAATGAGGTTAATGAGGGTATTACTAGGGACTATAAGGGATGATGATGGTCAATGAGGGAGTTATTAAGGATGATGAGGTTAAATAAGGGATGATTAGGGATTGATAATATATGACTTAGGATGAATAGGGTTGATGTGGGTGTGTTTATTAAAAATTAGGCTGATGAGGGAGTGGTTAGGGATGATTAAGAAAGATGAGGGATAATGAGGGACAATGAGGGAGTGACTAGTTATGATGAGGTATGATGATGGTTGGTGAGGGAGTGATTAGGGATGATGATGGATGATGATTATTGATTATTAAGTTATTAGGTTGATGATGATTATATGAAGCGACTACTCATATTTTCATGTAAGAATGAAGTGTTGATTCCTCAAAATAAACATTTAAGGATATACCATAAACAATTTATAATGAGGTTAGTTTATATTTTAGTCTATATAAGTACCTTATTCACTTAATTATTGGTATCTTAGAGGGAGATATTGATATGGGTAATTTTAATATGAGCACATGAAAAAAGGTTTTGAAAGCACTCCCCTCTACCCCAAATAGTAGTGGTAGTGATTGTGTTAGCGGTTCTGGTAGTGTTAGTACATCTTATGTGAGTTTGAAATTATAAATTATGATGGTTTTCTATGTGATTATGTAATAATATATTTAGGTCATGCATGTGTGATATTAGATTTAAAACATGAATGGATTGACCCATCTATCTAAAAATTTGTTTTAGAGTAAATGATGTATTTTTTGAATTTATCTTGAATGGTGTTTCAATTATATATATTCTAATTGGAATGTACATAGGTGATTATAATTATTAATGTTTTTAAATTTATATAGGACCATGATAGATTAATCTAGGGAGATTTTCATATGAATTCCATGGTGTAAATAAGATAATATCGAATCAATCATGTTATTTAGGTAATAAACATTAGAGTGATAATTATGGAGTGAGTCACTTCTATCTATCTATATCATACCTCCTTACTCTATTCAAAGAATATATCTAGATCTACACTAACATTGGTTCTAAAATTGATCCAAGGATTTATCTCACAACCCAAATCTTCCTTTACCTTTCCTTTAACAAATGATATATGCCCCCAAATCCAGATAGTTAAAGGTGAAAATAAAGAATCAAATGTGAAGTTGTTATCAAGGGTTATCTGCATCAATTAAGATAGGTTTATGCATGTGTATATCCTTCATCACATAATATTACATAGGTGTTTCATCCATGTTATCATGGGCCCTATCTCTTTCATTCATCCCTATCTCTATATTGACTAGTGACATCTATACCTAAAATTAGAGCTTAATAACTCTAATATTTTAGTTAGTTTTTAATCCTAAATTTTTGAAAACTGAGTATTGACTAAAATATATTTTGATAAACTATCTCATAAATCGTAACTATTATAGCTCTAGAATCTATTTTAGAATATATAGAGTGGCCCTAATTTGTTATAATTAGTAAACTAAACATAAAGTATAATAATATAAAATGTAAATTTTAGTAACTAGATGTAATATGATTGTATTTAATATATATTATATATTATATTCTTATACTTTAAATTTATTTAACTAAATATATACAACAACAAAGTACTATATCACACACAAACAACATAAAAAACGAAAATTCATATGACCTTTGCTTCAAAATTTATAAAATATTTACACTCCCTCAAAAAAATGCATTTCAGAGGGTGTACGCCCATTATGGGGAAAATGGAATGCACCACCTTTTTAAAAATGTCATACATGCTTTTGCCTCAATAACAGGCAAAGTCATAACAAGTTTAGTTTTTATTCAAAAATGCAAACACCCTTTTGAAAATGCATATGTCCTTTAAAAAATATTTTTCGTGTTTTTCATTTTATCATATTTTGTCCTCAATTATTTACATCCTGCCTAAACCCTTCCAAGTTGTTTAGCTATACTAGGTTGATTATGTGTGATTAACTAATTCCTTTTGTAATATAAATACGATCACAAAGTATGAAAAACATAATGAATAGTGTGAGGAAATAATTGAAAAATAACATATCATCACAATCAAAATATGTTATTAGTACAGATTTGCTAAGCATATTCAAGTCATTAATAAGATGTAATCATTACTTATAATCATAAATCTGATTATACTAACACAATCTTCAATATAATCACTATAATAAAACACATAAATAAACTTTATACAATAATGTCATCTTAATATAAATTATTCAAACAAAACACAAAATTTTAGAGAAGAAAACAAATTGTCACAAACTCACAAATAATTGTATAACTTTGTCACTTTTATTAACATGATAAAAAGATTAAAAATCATGTATAAATAGGATTTTTATAAGCACAACCTCATCTTCAAATTTCATTTCTTTTTTAAAATTATAAAAATAATGTCTTAATTTATATAAAAATACTTTGCATGTAAGAGAGTTTTTTTGATATATAAATAAAGACCTTATAAATATATAATACCAAACTTATACAAAAAGCTCATTTATGGCATATGATTAGAAGTGTTGGTTGTGATCGATATTGAATTAGATGAAACTATAGCTAAATTAGTTATATCGAATGAACTCAAAATATGAACTGATGATGTAGTAGAAACTACAGTTGATGTAGTGTTTTTTTGTTAGTGAAGAAGCAATTTTTTTATAATTTGACATAGTTGTAGAAGAAGATGTAAATGTAGTTAAAAATAAATTAAAACTTGAAGGTTCGTGTAGGGTAAATGAAAAAGATATTATTTGAGTAAGACAACTTTAACTACTCTATCTACCAATTTTTATACTAGAGTAGAGGATACAATTGTTGATTATTGAGCCAATAATGATTAGACTCTTACAAAGGCAACCAACTAATTATATTTATCAAAATTTTCCCACTCTTTCTTCATTTTATACATTTTTTATCATGTTGTATGATATGATTCTATGAATTCAAAATTAGAAATATACACTTTAAATAATACCTTGGTTTTTCTCAATAATTTCCCATGTAAACATAGTGAAACTTGAAAATATTCATGGAGTGCTTGGGCTTGGTCTATTTTTACTTGAAAAGTGTAATAAATTCAATAACTTAATCACTAACTCCATGAATATTGTTGTTTATATATGTTTTTAAATTCCTTATGGAGTATTAGATATGGCTATAAAAATAATGCTTGACCTACCTCATGACCATTTCAATTGTATATGGCATAGATAATCATATCCCCCGACAGTTCATTTGCCTTCTTATATTGGGCTATTATCTTTAAAACAAACTATTTCATTAGATTATTCCACACTATGAGCTCATATATTTTTACATTTAAATAATTATAAGTTATATTTATTTCCTAGAATGGTAATAGATTAAGCTTAAGATAGGGACTCTCTATTTCTTCTTTAACAATTTTTTTAAGTCTGGAATCTATGATCCTCAATGATTCATTGAAATTAATCACATTTATCTATTATTTATGGGATTTATCACTAGTTATTTGTATATAAAGTATAATATTAAATAGGAATCAGATATATTTTTTACCTTGTTTAATGTTTCCTACGATACATCCATTATAATTTGAGATTCTAAGCTCTTATTCACTTATTGCAGACTGTGGAATATTTGCTTAAGAACCCCAATAGTAGCATCAACTAAATATATTGGATATTATTTAAACTCATCATGTTCTATAGGTTTTAATTTCCTTTTCTTGGTTATCCTAAATATTTCTTCCTCTTTTTTAGAATTCATTATATTTATCCCCTCTTGACATCTTTCTCCTTCTAACCCTTTTCACTTGGTTTGTTTTAGTTTAAAATTATAGGGTATTTTTTGGGTCTTTAATGATAACCAAATTATGCATGGACAATCTATCTATCTATAGGTGTTCCATTAATGGTAATGTCAAAATTAGTTAAATGGAGGAGTTTACTCATGGGATAAAACTAAAAGGAATGAGGTCAATTGTATAGGTGACATGAGTGTTGAGGGGTTGAGTGAAGTGATATAGATTGGAAATGCATAAATTTTTAAGGAATGTTAGATAAATCAATCTCTCGGTATAAAAATTTCCCTAAAATCAGCTCTTGTCCATATGATTTACTCCATTGGGATGGTCCTTAATGATTATTTAATAGGGGATATTGTTAGAGTGCTTGTAGTGATAGCATTGATTATGAGATTGGCATGGAGCTAATTTTCCTTGTAACAAAATTTTCTTCTTACTTTGTGTTTTTATATTTGATTATAAATGAATTAAAATTTTTATGTAATTCTTATATCTGAATTTCATGTTATTTTTCATAATTTTATTTAATAAAAAATGATATAACATGACATGTATATTGATTCATGAAAAAGTTATAGTTGGTCATCTAATTATTTAAATAATATGGAATTGTTAACTTGATGGGAATTTAATATCTAATCATGATTACTTATTTGGAATAAATAGTTGAAATATTGATTTGAATGAATTATAATTTTGAGTGGTGATGTGATCATATATTTATCAGTAATTATGAATCATTGGTATAGTGATTGAGAAAATAACTAGATATTTGATAATAAAATTACTAGTTTTTTACTCAAATGTAAATTATGTATTGAACATGGAATGCTTCTTTATTTAATAGAAGATAAGTAAATGAAACATAATGTTAATATAACAATTTTACTTGTATGTGTCCTTATAATCAAAAACTTATATCAACTAGCTAAAAATATTCATTGGATGTGTTTATTCTTTATATCTATTGTATTGGGATAATTAGATGAGGTTGAAATTTATATTTTAATGTAATTTTCAAATCCATATATATTATGAATCCTATTTATTACATGCATGAACTAGTGTAAGTATTAACATTTAATTAATGTTTGGACTATAACCTCTTGACTAGTTTACTTAAATAGTTATAATTTAATCGTTAAATTAATGGATTAAATTCAGTTCAATATACATGTGAGAAGTGTTAACAATTTAATGAATTATGGATTAATTTTATATAGGAATAATTACTTAAGTGATATGAAATTATCTACATAGAGATAATATTTTTATGTTAATTAATAAGTCCTTATATCTACCTAGGACTATATCTAATCTAAGATCTTAATGATCCTTGAGAAATCTAGTCTTGAAATTTTACCCTTCTTGTAAATGATAAGGTGTTCCTTATAAAAAATAAGCACATTTGTTGAAATATCCCTAAAATCTTTCATACCTTTAGTAGCTAACATGTCAAACTTCGTACATTGGTTGACTATGTTTTAAAAAGGTGCTGTAATGCTTTGAATTAATTTTATAAATAGTTTGGTCCCCTTGATCTATGTCTGTTGGTTGTGGTTTTGATGAATCATACTTAAGCAAGCTTAGTATGATTATTATCATATTGAATATGATATTACTTTACATTGTATGCTAAACTTTATTGATATTGTTGTTAAGGTACATGGATAGATTTGAGTGGGTATGACCATACTGACCCACTTCTATTAGAATACTAAGTGGTTAAAATTCCATCTTAAATAATTTGTTGATGTGTTTTGCACCTAGTCTAGTTCCTATGTTGGATGTAACACACTTATGGATATCATTGCATTTTTTTATATAATCTGAGTGAACTTTGTTCCATTAAATTTTTTGGTTATGGGTTAAAAAAATTGTGGTCATGTTATATTTGTATTAGATAATGGTTTACTACCTTAGTAAACTTTGGGAAATGTTTCTTACTAATTTCTACTGAGTTTTTGTTTATTTCACCACAAGATGGTGAGGAAAAGTTTTTTAATAGTAGACAATAACTTAACAAATGTTAACTCAGATAGAGGAAGAGGTCATAGGACCAAAATTCATAAGAGAGGAACTACTTCTTAATAATTTTGACAATAATGTTGAGGGCCTTAACCATGAGGAAAATAACCCTAACCTTAATCAATAAGTATGTTTGAATGGAATTAGGACTATGTTGAATTCCTTTAAAAAATTAGACACCCAAGAGAGAAGGATGAACAATATATAATGTGTTATAAATGATTAACTTTTAATTAGCGCTGAAAGACAAGTGGATGAATTAGAACTTCAAAATAATCTTGATAATATGGCTAATCATATTATTAAGGAGCTGAAGAAGTTGATTCTCCTAAAACTTTTAGGTGAGGAATCGAGTGATGCAACTGATGCATGGTTAGTACAACTACATAAATATTTTAATTTTCATAATATGTATTTTAATGTGAAGGTAAAATTGGAAGCCTATCAACTTGTAGGAAATGCAACTCTTTGGTGGAATCATGTATATGATTTATAAGGTTATCAACCAATGAATTTTACATAGCCTACCTTTGAAAGGTAGATCATGAAAAGGTATCTTAGATCCAACTTCAATGAATATAAAATCATTGATCTTCAGTAACTAAAATAATGGAATACGAAAGTGACTGAGTATGAAAACAAGTTTTTCAATTTGTTGCATCATGTTAATTACATTCATGATGAGAAAACTAAGGTCACCAAGTTTATGTTGCGATTGAAAGAAATATTAATTAATGATGTGAATATGAATAATCCTAAGACTTTAGTTATGGCTATTGAACTTTCTCATAAGATAAAAGAAAAAGAGAAGGCTCAACAAAAGGCAAGGGAATATTCTAGCAAGAATAGAAATCAATCTAAGTGTAAAAATTTATCCCCTTCTCCTAATAATTTTAAGAAATCTAATTATAAATACTTATTTATAATGATATCAATTGGTTTCAATAAATTTCAAGTGCAAAATAAAACTTTCAAGAATTCAATGCAAAGATAATCACTACTAGAAATATTGTCTTCAGCTGAAATATATCCAATCAATTAATCATAGAATTTATGCATCTATTGACAATAGAAGTACTAATTTCCAAGCAAATTATATTGAAGGTATAAGTAAAATAAATATATTTTTGTTTCAAATTTGTTTGATTCAAGAGCAATTGATATTATTATGGATCCTAAGTTAGTAGCATGTTGTAAGTTGAATCTAATTACTTTGAAGTATGGTTGGGATGTTAAGTATGGATCAAGTAAAAGAATACCTATTAATAAGTTTTTTAAGGGAGTAAGTATAGAGCTAGATGTTTTTCATATCCAAGTAAATTTATTTATAGCTCCTCTTGGATATTTTGATATTAGCTTAGGCATGGATTTGTTGAAGCATCATAAAGCCAATTTGGACTACTATAACAAAAGGTGTATATTACTATAATGATTTGGGAAAACTTATAGAAATTTATGTTTTGATGAAACCAAAAGTACATAAGCTAATCTATTAATTTACAACTAAAGAAAGCATTATGTAAATGTTGAAAATTATATCATGTTTTGATGCAAGAAATTACACTTGAAATAATAATGACATTTGAGTAACATCTATTTTTGTAAGATTTTTATGATGTTTTATAGATAAATTACCTGGATCACCTCCCAAATGTGAATTTGAATTTTATAATTATATAAATCCAAGGGTACCCACTACATCTAACCTTATTTCATGAATGTATAATATTTGCATTACCTAAAAGATCTACTACAAGAACCATTGAAAATGGTAGTATTAAGTCAATTATGCCACCTTGTAGTGCACCAGTGGTCTTTATGAAAAATAAGGAATCCTTATTATTGTGTGTTGACTATCATATGATTAACAAGGTCACAATTAAGAACCATTATCCTTTACCAAGGATAGATGATCTACTTGATCAAATAAAGGATGCATCTATTTTTTCAAAGATAAGCTTGAGATCAGGGTATCACTAGCTAAGGATCAAGGAAAAAGATATTCATAAGATAGATTTTATAAAAAATTATGAATATTATGATGTTATACTAATGTATTTTGGTTTGACTAATACACCTATTTCATTCATGAACATAATGAATAGTTTATTCAATGATTTTTTAGATACATGTTTTCTATTATTCCTTGATATATTATTTGTATTCTAAGAATGCATCAAAGCATGAAAAACATTTGCAATTAGTGCTACAAAGCTCAAGGTAACATAAACTATTTGGTAAGATATCTAAATGTATTTTCTTTAAATTTAAGATCCACTATTTGGGTCATATTATATGAAAGGCTTGTATTGGTATGGATCTAATAAATATTAAAGATATTAAAGAATGGATTGCTCCTAAAACCATACATGAAGCATGTAGTTTTATGGGATAGGCTGGTTACTATAAGTGATTTTCTGAAGAAAAAAAATTCAAGTTAGATAACCCAATAACTTCCTTATAGTGAAAGGGTAGTAAATTTGTGTGGACTGCTAAATTTGAATAAGCTTTTATGACTCTTAAAGAGTATTTAAATTTAGAACCTATAATTATTATACTAGATATAAATGAAAATTTTGAAATATGTGTTAATACATCTAAAGAAGGCTTGTGTGGCATGTTAATTTAGAACAATTTAGTTGTGGCTTATGAGTCATATAAATTGAAGGACAATGAGAAAAAATACACCACTCATGACCCTGAGATTGATACCATTATTAATTATTTCAAAAAATGGAAACACTATTCATTGAGTAAATATTTTGAAGTAAACTATAATCATCATAGACTAAAATACTTATTTTTCTAGGATGATCTGAATGTGCATCGTTGTAGATGGCTAGATTTTTTAACAAATTGTGTCATGAATATTCTATATGTGAAAGGCAAAGAGAATCATGTTACATATGCACTTAGATGATGCATGTACCTTGTTGCTTTATCTATTATACATAATAATTTTATAAATAATTTATTGAAAGAATAACTTTATGATAAAAAAATTCAAGATGCAAGTTTAAATATGTCTGATGATCCTATTGAATTTTGATTCTAATAGTTTAATCAACCATAAAAATAGAATTTATGTACTTGAGTCTGCTGACTTAAGGAATATTTTGATGAAATAAGTGCATAAAACAACTCATTTCTCTCATCCAAGTGTCATGAAAATGATCAATGAACTTAAAAGGTTATATTATTGGTCTAGAATGAAACATGAAGTTACTGACTTTGTGTCAAGATATTTTGAATGCGAACATGTGAATGTTGAACATAACCATCCAGAAGGATTGATGTACACTCTTGATTTACTATGAGGTAAGTGGTCTATTATTTGATTTGATTTCATAGCCATCTTTCCAAAATATAAAAGTAAACGTGATACTATTTTATTTGTAATAGATAAATTTACAAAATTTGGTCATTTCATTGTTGTAAACTTGACTCATGATGCATCTATGTTTGCTTAATGGTTTTTGAAAAATATATTATGGTTCATGGTATACATAAATTTATTATTTATGATCGAGATAAAAGGTTTACTTCAATAGTTTGTAAAAATATAACTATTGCTTTTAGTACACAGTTGAATTTTAGTTTGACTTATCACCCAGAAATAGATGGTTAGATAGAAAGATTAAATCAAGGTGTTGAAGACATGCTAATAAGTTATGTTATAGATCAACAAGGTAAATTTTATGATTATTTACCCTTATTTGAATTTAATTATAATAATATGTATCATTTAGTGATCAAAATGGCTCCTTTCAAAGATTTGTATGGTCTCAAGTGTAGAACTCCACTTTACTAGGAATGTTTAGAAAATAAGACTATTGTTGGTCCTGATGTTTTTAAAGATTAATATAAGTAAATAGAAACTATATTGTAGAATTTAAAATATGCATCATATATGCAAAAGAGTTATGCAAATTTGAAAAGGATGCCACATGAATTCCAACTAGGATATAAGGTTTTCTTTTGTGTTATATCACAAAAAAATAAAATAAAATTTGAAAATATTTCCAAAATAACCCTTTGGTTTGTATGATCTTTCAAAATTGTAGAGGAAATTATTCATGTTGCCTACTAGCGATCACTTCCACCATACTTATCTTAGATTTACGATGTATTTACTATTGCCTTGTTGAGGAAGTATATTCCTAGTCTATTTCATTTTTAGATTGGACTCATCTTTAGGTTTTAGAAGAGGAAAAGATGTGGTTGGATCTAGTGAAAATCCTATCTCATCGTAGAGTAAAGTTAAATAACGATGAGATTTCCCAAGTGATGGTTCAATGTGATCCTCTATTGAAAATAAGTGCTAAATGGGAAATTGAGAGTCTTTTTAGGTAGCATTATATTGGGTTGTCTTGGTCACTATAACAATTCTTTTCCAAGTGGGGGAATATGTCATGACCTTAAATTACTTGCATTTAATTTATTGTGTTGATATAGTCTTGATGTAAATTTATACTATGGTATTAGTGTTAGTCATCTACATTGATATATTTTCATTATAATTACTGAAATAATTATGGATTGCATTTCATTATAGCATTTGATATTACTATTTAATGTGTACTATTTTATGATTTAGTTGGATGTATTATTTAAATGTTATTACTATATTTATTATACTTAGATGTCTAGATGCTATTGATAGTTTCTTTGTTGACTACAAAGATAGGTACTAGAGCTAGGTTGTGATCAGATCCAAGCAATAGGGAATCATGAAGAATCAAATGGATAAATGAAATATTGAAATTAAACATAAAGTTGAGTTTATTGGTATTAATGAATTATCTATTTTGTTTTTATTAATTAAATGTAGTTTGTTATCATTTCATGGTTGATTTCATTAATAGTTGATTTGAGTAAATTTCTAATTTTTTGCAAACATCTCTTTATTAGATACTATCATTTTTGAGACCATAGTTATTTGAGTCTAAGTAATTGATGACTATTATCTTATTATTGATTTTGTTTCCATCAATCTAGTGTTGTGTATTTTTCTTAGACTCCTTACTCGTTGACTTAGATAATTTATTCAGTCACATAATTATTCATTTTAATAGTGGTTTTCAATCTTTACCATATTTATTCATTCTAGGTTTGATATTTAATGCTTAATTTTATTCTCATTATGTCTTGAATTTTTAACCTTTTTTTTTAAAATGACCCTTTATGATTTTAAACTTGTATAGAGGCATCTTAAAATTATGCTTTATATTAACATGGGCATTATGGTTTGTATCTTTTAAATGGATCTTGATTTTCATTATTTTAATATTATTTGATTTAAATGTTGGTTAAGTCATTATTTTTCTTGGGATCTTTGGATCGGATCTCGACCTACATGGGGGTCATGGTAATTAGTTTGAGTGTTTTTTGTGCAAAACTTTCCTTAACATACAAATCTTTAGGATCTTTAGAATATGTTTCACTATTTAAGATTGTTTAATAGATTATCTAACACATCAAGACCTCTTATCCTAGTCATGTAACACATTTCAATCTCTTGCAATAGTATCTCACTTGTCTTTTCCCTAACTTATCTCTTTAGCCCTTCAATTGGCTTGTAGCCTTGTTTGGAGAGAAATTAATTATTCTAATATGTATATAAGGACTCAATAAAATTTAATTAGGGTTTTTAAAACCTAATTATATGTCATTTATATAATCAAAAACTTAGATTAGGTTCTTTTACAAAATCTTGCACCTCTAGGATTACCTGACACTCCAATTAGCCCTGTAAATGAACAAAACTTCAATATTTAACTAATATATAGACTCGTTGACCAGACCAAAATTATATTTGATCACCCATTCAACCAATCCTACTTTATATTAAATTTTTTACCTCAAATCTTCACCTAAGTCCAACTTCCTTCTCTAGGCCTGCCCAATTTGGACTCTTCTAGCCCAAATGCAACTTAGACCTTCAAAATCCATACTAAATATCTATAATAGTATAGAATATTTTTATTTAGTTAGAAAACATTATGTTTGACTAAACTACAAAATTTTATGAATTTTTGACAATTGGAACATGAGTTATGGTTGAAACCCTAGTTTAGAGTTTTATTCATCTTGTAGTAGCTTGAGAGCAAAGAAATTATACTATGATCGTTCCAAGAGTTTAAAAGATTTTTAAAAGGTTCCCTAGATTTGTCTTGACCTTATTCAAGTATTCAAATCTTTTTATTCAGTTTTTGAAATCTTATTCATAGAATTTAAATCCTAAAATGGTTTGACTGTGCACCAACATACATTACTAACATTTATGTGTTCTATAGAAGCAAATCAACACCATACTATTGCAAACTAGTGATTCAAACAAGGTAAAAATACATATAAATGACTCACCACTATTTATTATAGATAATTCAAAGGCAATTGATTAAAATTTCATGCAAAATACAAAAAACATAGTTTGTATAACAATGATGGGTTGCAGGTATGCTTAGGTAGGGCTTTCCACACAATGATCTAAGTAACAGGGATCACCTTGTAATTTCTTGTAATTTTTAGTCTCCAATAATAATAAACAACCCTCAAGAATATTTATAATGAACAACCAATTTCATTTATCCCTCAAAAGGTTCTCTATCTCACTTTCTTGATTACCACATGTATGTGTATACTCCTACAAGTCTCTCTTGTTCTCTAAGCCAAATATAACTGGATAAAGGAATAATCACCAACACATTAAAAATATGGAATGAAACCTATTATATTTAATCCATGCATCAAAATATCAACACAGTTAATCCATTTTCATTTATAAATATAACATAGTTCTTACCTATAACTATCATCTACAGGATCTACATTCATTTTATGCCAAAACATAGAAATCACAAATGTTGTAAATCTCGACTATATGCATGAATCATAAATTGTTAAGGGTCACTCTTAAAAACCAAAACACCATTGTTATTCATTATCATTTTCTCAACACATATAATTTATGATAGAACATGATTCTACCTATACACACCATTCCATACAACTCTCCTCTATTCATTGTGCGCTCTCTAGTATTTTCCTTGAGAGAATCTTACACTATATTATTTATACCTACAATATAAACTCTTAAAACAAGGTCTAAATTTTTTTCTTGATTCAATGAACTTCTAACAATCCCTACACCTATGTAGGGTAGTTGTCACTTTTACCACCACCTCACTCTTTAAACTATTTTAGCATAAAATTCTCATAAGAACACATTTATATTATCCACCTTGGTCCTTTAAGACTCCCTCATATAATATTGTACCTTACATGATTTTATATACCCAAACACACTCTTAAACTCTCACTACAAATTTGAAAATTCAAATTCGATATAAAGTTTGAAAACTTGTTTTATACCTAGATTTAAATTTCACTCGCATTCATGACTTTTAAACACACCCTAAACCAACATCTAGCATTCCTAAGATGCCCCTGCATCTATTTTTTTAAGGCAATGACTTAGGGATCATGGAATTGGCTTTAATTTCCATGAAGGAGAATCAAGATGCTTAGTTTTATCTTTTATGATTCATTGCATTAATTTTAGAACTTAGTCTTGGAGGTTTTGGAACCTTAAGGAAACTCTACTGGATTTTTCGGCATTGTGGCCAAGGGAAATGTGAGGTAGTTTCACATGAACAACTAAAGTTTCAATAATTAATTTTGACATCCATGTAGGTGTTAGGGAAATTTATATGGGTTTTGTTTGTTTTTATTAAGTTACTAGTTTGTGTAAACACATATGGAAGTTTTGATCTTGAAGGCTATAAGAGTAGGAAAACTTACCATGGTTCACTTCCATCAACCATGTAAGTAATGTATTTGGAATTTTTTGTTTATTTCAAGAAATTTAGTTGAATGTTATAGTTTAGTGGATTTAGCCAAACAAATTTAATTAGTTTGGTTTCAGATGAAAACCCTAACAAGGACCATCGAGTTAGCTTTCTAGTTTTTTGATGGCTTGGTTGAGCACTTATAGTATTCTATTTTTTCTATTGGTAATGGTTTTTTTATGTAAAATGATTATGATGGGATTATCATTACATTTATAATGTGGTTACATAATAGTGAGGTCATGGTTTTAAAGGTCCATTATTTTTATTAGTGCACTGTGAAGTCACTATGTATTTTATCATTGCGAGGAAGATGGGTTTGTTGAATAGTGAACTTGTATCCTTCAAAAGCCTTTAACTACGTTTTAAATTTGGTCTATATATGGAAATATATGTTAATTTTATGTAAAGTTTGGATGGGTTTTAGGGCTTATGTTTGTTTTGTTAAGTCATAATGTTGAATGAGTGATTTTTTTCATTTTGTATAAACTATAGTTGGGTTTTTATTAATTATCTATGTTTGAATTATTGGTAAGTATAAGATTCGATTGGGTTTTTTAGAAGTCATAGCATCCTTCTATATAAAACCTTTGTTGTTTTATATTGATTTGGCTGTATTTTATTTTATTATTTGGCTGTGGTATAATATAAAATCCATATGACATTATGGAAACTCTTGGTTTGTTTTGGTGGTTGAATTTTATTTTTATTAAGTTGATGGTGGTTTAGTTTTATTTTTATAAAGTTAATGTAGTTTTTTTGGGACTAAAAAGTTGGAAATAGCTTCATTATATTCCCTGCGATGATTGTACTCTTTTCTTCTTACTTTGAGTTATTTTTATTGATTAAAAATAAATTAAAACTGTTATGTAATTTTTATACCTAAATTTTGTATTATTTATCATAAATGTATTTAATACAAAATGATGTAGCATGAGATGTATATGGATTCATGAAATTATTATATTTTTTAATTTGATCATTTGAATAATATGATATTACTAACTTGATATGAATTTAGTATTTGATAATGATTACTTATTTAAGGTCATCTCATGCTAATAAGTGTTGAAAACTATATTGCAAATGCGCTACATTATGACCTTGTGGAACTTGGTTTATAATGTTATTTTCAATGGTTTATACCTCCTCATTAGGCTATGAATATAAATTAAAGGATGTGCATTGTCTCATGATACTACCATTCCTAATGGTGATTTCTACAAACTTATTTCATTGGTAGTGTAATCATGAAACCATAGTAAATTGCAAGTAGTTTATATGGGTTATTCTTAACTTGGGATTAAATTAAATAACCATTAATAAATGATTATTATCTAGAATTAAAAGTTGATGCTCCATTATTCAATGTATTCTACTTTGGTACATTGATCTTGGTATGTATGGTGGGCCATATGCAAGCAATGGTTTTATAGTATCTAGTTATTCATTAATATATCCAAAGATGGTCTAGATTCATGGTATTTTAATTATCCTAATGGTTTAAATATCATTAAATGAATCATTGATCTTTTAGGTCAAATCATTTATTGTTCTTAAGTCGAGGAGTTGGAATGAATTGTTAGTATAAGGACCCTTGTTTGGAAATTCATTAACATAATTCTGATCAAATATCTTAGTTAATGTTGGTACACATTAACAACTAGTGTTTATCTTGTACCAATTAACAACTTCTCTAGTTGTGTTCATGCTTACATAGTGGGACTATTGGGCATGCTATGACCTCATGGATATGTACTATGGCTTGGTAGATGCCAAGCATTCATGTCAATAATAAATATTTTTGGATATATGATGCCATGATAATTATCTTCCTCTTATTGGGATATATATGTTGGGATGCCATTCACTATGTGATGGAGCTAGGTGTAATCATCCCTAAGGTTATGAATCATTTCATCATGATCAAATGGGTTAAAACCTAAACCAGTCCCTGCTTATGTAATCATAAGGCCTTATGCTCATATTCTTATGTTGGGTTACCTAAAAATGAGGATGGATGTTAGCTACTTGTGACCTTAAAATGTTTCAGATATACATAATTTGAATCTTTCTTGAGGGTTTCATTGGTTCCCTTTTGGAGACATGGTTTACTTGTTATGGTACCTACTTCTTATCAGGATTATATAATTAAACATAGCTAGTGAATTGACTCATTCTAATGTTGAATCTCACCCTAGGTAAGTAACCAGGTGATGTATATACAAGGATTTGAATGAACCTTCTTACCTCATGAGTTGTTAGGTCATAACCATATAGGATTATGAGATGCTTATATAGGGATGAGGATCCGTAGGTGGTTTGATGGGGATATTAAGTGCCTTCTAAAGGTTTGAAGGTTATTAGTGTGGGACAATAAACTAATACCCATATAATGGGGTTTCACCCTTTAGTCATCCCCTTTTCTTATGGAATCCTCTAGTGATGGTCTTCTTGATATAAGTATCTCATTGATCAAATCCATTTATGGGTTATCTACTCATCTAGTGTAAGACCGTGCGGATGCATATTTTATGGTAGAGTGGTGTAGTGGGTTATACATATGGTTTCATTGTGTACTCTATTAATAATTCCCAAAAAAAAATGGGGTTTTCAATTTTGGGGTGTTTTCTTGATTGATCATGACCAAAAAATAATTGGAATGGTTATAGGGGTTCATCTAGGTTCTAATTCAAAAGGAATGAGATATTTATACCTCATATAACTCAAGAAAAATCCAAATAATAGACATAAAGTCATATAAAAATTATAAAATTCAAGGTTTGTATAGTTCATGAGGTGAGAGAAATAACCAAGACACAGATCCATACTATGAATAAAATCAAAGTTTCTTAAGGGTTTACTCATGGATGAAGTGTGAGTTTGGTGTTTCATACCTTTTGAAGATCACCAGGCTTATCATAGGGTGTATACATATTTTTCAAGCCTAAATCAATGTTTATACACACAAATTGAATGCAAAATAACCTCAGATCATTAAAACCCCTCTCTAGGCAACCATATAAGGCAACAAATATGAATTTTAGAAAGAATTGTTTTGTGGGAGTTTTATGACTAATTTTTTATTTTTAAAAATCCTATAGTTATTCCCTATTTTTACCTTTCCAATGAACCCAAGATTATATCTATTTGAGTCTTAAAACTCATTTTTGACCCCATAAGCCAATTCAGGGCCTCTTAATGCCTAAAAAGACCAAATTGGGATTTTTTAGGACTTTTAAGTGGAGTAGAGGGATAAAAATATGTATGTAGGTTTTTTAAAAAAATAAAATGATTCCAAATCCTCCTTTGGACTCTTATCTCACCAAATCATGTGGATTTACCAAGTTGTAGGTTTTCACTATGCATTTGATACATTTAATAATATGACAAAATGGGCATATGAGATGTTAGACCTACTGCATTAGTTTGAGGAGATTCACATCATCTCATGAGGTGTCAGGAAGATCTATAAATGTGGTGGATGTAATTATTCAATATGTAACTCTTCAATCAAATAAGGAGGAATTTTGTAAGAAGGATGTATCAACAAATAAATCAAGAACTTCTATGCCACCTTGAGAAAGGCATCATTTCATTAAGTTATACATGTTGAAGAGAAAGATGAGATTTTTATTGGAATATTCCACTTAGAATTGTATGTAAATTTTGAAGGAAGACACTTGCCATGTGTACTCTCTCAATGTCCCTTCTACCTCTTCTCTCTCATTTTTCCTATATGTATTGTCTGAGAAGGCTTGTAATAGATCCTCAACCTAACTATGGAAAATCCCTACTCATATAGACATGTAATTTACCTATTCAATTTAATATATTTTTATTTTATAGCCTTATCAATATTTTAATTAGTGTATACTTCATGGTTGGTTGATTGATTCTAGTAGTAGTGGCATAGCTATCTTTTGTTTTCCTTTTTTTTTTACCTTCTTCAAGATTACTAGTCATATTAGTAGGCCATATGGAGTGTGTTAGAAGCTATTTCATTGGTAAAGTTTGGATATTTATTCATTAGTGACTTGTATGAGACCTCTTGATCATCACTTTTAGTGATTATTTTAATTCTCACCTTCATATTGAAATAGTGCTAATTGGAGACTCATGTTGTGTTAGTGTGATAGGTTTCAATCCTTGTTCATGTTCTTAGTGTATTATATGCAAGTTTATGGTATTAACTTGGTGTATCACCTCCTTATTTTTTTAAATTTATGTCTCCATCCATTTCCCTATAAATCAATAGGCTTAATAGTAGTTTCAAGGTGAAACAACAAGGCAGCCAACACTATATAGAGATTCACCTCATTAATTAGGCCACCCATAGCCTAGAGGTGTCTCCATGCTATCACCAAAGTGAGGAGGATTTAAAACCCTCCTCAAGGGTAAAATTTAGTTTAATAAAAGGTATTTAACCTATGGAATAACACTCATCTATTAGTATTTATTGCCTTTATGTGTATCATTTTCATGATAATGTAAATTCATAAAAATGTTAGAGATTCATGAAAAATTACATAAATCTCCTAAGAGTCATATTAAGAATGGATCATGTGAGAGTAAATTTTCCATCCAACTATTATTCCTTCTTAGTCATAGCCTACATAATTCTATGCAAATCTTAAGAAGGTCAAGGCAAGCTCAAATTATATTTTCAATTTTAAACATCAAATTTTATCTGTGTGCACCTTTAATTTTACTTGTTGTCTCATTAAAATTATCCAAACATTATTTGGAGTGTAAATATAGTTCCTTTGGGTTTAATGTACCATTTTTTCTGCTTTGTTAACTCCATGGGAAGAGACTTATCTTATTAATTATAATTCAAATCATGGGATTTTAATATGTTGTGGGAATGTAGACACTATTTTAATATTATATATCACCTCAATATTATACAATTGAAAAACTCAGACCTTAGTTGTTACTCTTAATTCTATAGCTTTCCCTTTTCCACAAGTCTTGTACCTATTTTATGTGCCCCTAAGCCTATATCTCAGTCAAACTAGTCTTATGCTGATAACAAAGGTCTTATATCTTATCAATAATTCTTAAAATTTAATTATATTTCAATTATATAAGTTTTTATAATTTACCTACTCTCCTTCTGACACACTAACTTCTAATATAAACATTAGTATTGACCTTAGTGCCCTCACCTAATGTAAGTGTCTAGTTCCCTAAACTAAAATTTTTGAAAATGAAACATATTCTAATGGTTAGCCTAAGTGCTTTAATGTGATTTATTAATAAAAATGAATTGATTTAAATAAAATACCAACCTTCATTCATTACTCACATAGAAAAATATCAAAGAGACCAAGGCAAGTTACCAAAATCACTCTATCAAGCATTCAATTGAAATATTATTCCCTATTTACACACCAATCATAGGTAAAACACATCTCTAGGTATGAAATACTAAATTATCATCCCAAGAGCTCAATTTTAAAATTTAAAATCTAGGTCACTATTGTACTTTATTTCCACATATTGCATGATTCACACATAGGATAACATGTAGGGTAGAACTACATGAGTCTGAGTACCTATTATAGAGTATTGGCTATGTAGGTAGCTTCCTTTGATAGTAGGGTCATTAGGGCCAACTTGAAACTATGTTCCCACTTACCCATTTTTCCTCAAGGTCACTATGAATATGGGAAGCTAGGACTTTTACATTTCACAAGGAGAAACAAACCATGACCTAGATCTGAATGCACTAGACTGAAGGTGAAGTAAAATATAAAAGCATCCAGTTGGTAATATCTTTCTATAATATGTAATTTATATTAAATACTTATTTCAAACCCAAAAAGTAGCATTGATGTAATTTTCATAGGATGGTGTTAGTGTCCATAGCAATAGAAGTGCAATAGAAGTGGTAGATCTATAGTCTAATGAATATTTTAGAATATACTTTCATCCTTATTTCTTCTTGTCCTAGATCCAAAATTGCATTCACATAAAAAAAAGATAAATACATTACTTCTTTGTCTTCTCCATATCTAACATAGTTGTACTTTCCATATTTAGGCTATCCCAGCATAATAAATTTAGTGTATTCTTATATTTGACTTTAGTATCAAATTGGTCTATTATAGATCTGATTATAACCCTTATCCTAATTAATTTATATATACTCTTATAATTAAAATGTAGGGTTAACAATACCAACACCTTAGATTCTATTTTAGGATTAAACATTTGGTGAACCCAATATTTTAACATGAAACATTAGTTCAATTAGGGTTTCTTAATTTTTTTTCTTACTCCCTGATTATCATAAAATGTGTGCAATATGGATGCATATATTACCCATTTTGGATACCAATATGCCATATTTGTTATGGTTTACTATATTACTTACCTTTTCAAACTTATAATAAAATATGTGACAATAATGAGATGGTTTTAAGGTGAAATCAACAGTTATCTCTTTTCAAAATTCATTTTGAAATATTATAAATCCAACATCTAGTTGTCAATGTGTGTGCTCCCAACTATTTATCCTATTTAGGTATTATTTGAATGATAGCCACCATCCCCCACCCATCATTTTCCCATGGCTTGTATTGGATTTTGTGGTCCATGTTTTTACTACTCAAAGAGGTAAAATTACTCCACATACTTTGACACCCATTAATATATAAAAAATGCCACTTAAAGCTAATATTTTAATAAAGTATAAGGGATATAACATAATTTACCAATTAAGCAATACACATGAAAAAAATTTAATCCTTGATCTCTTAAAGCAATGTAATGTCTATAAGGATATCCTATGCAAGGCATTACATGATACATGAGTTCCAAATGTTATTGATCTTTCTCATTTTGTTGATATTATGAAATATTTTAATAAAATAAAAATCACATCACCATTAATCCAAAAAAATAACCATTCAAAGATATTATTGAACTAATTTTTCATGTGTTCATATAAGTAACAGTAAAAAGTAAATGTATCCAATGAGTGTTCATTGATATTAGATCAAGCCTAAACATTTGTATCATGAAATTCCTAATTTGTATCAACAAAAACCTTATTAAAAAAAAATTATACACATAAAAGGGTTTGAAAATTCACATAACCATCCATTTTGGCAAATTACATTAGATGTGACCTTAGTACCAAAAATGATTTCAACTACTGTTCAGGTAATGTCTCAATCCTTATATTATAATTTACTTTTGGGTAGACCTTGGATACAAATAATAAATTTTGTGCAATATACACTTTATCAATGTGTAAAATTCATATGTGAGGGAACCTTATTATCCATACCTAACGATGATGAATATTTCAAAATGATACATTCCAAAATGTAAGCCATCCCCACAAGGGTACCACTTCAATAATGCATCTCTATTGAACATATTTGTATGTAAAAAATATGTGATTCAAATACAATGACTCATTTATATATAGATAAAAATAATTCACAAAACTCTAAGGTCAACATAGATATGCATAAGGAGAAAGAACCATTACAAAAAGAGCCAGAAATACCACAATAAAACCCAACATTTGAGCTTCTTTTATTACTCAATACTGAGCAAAAATATGGCCATATTTAATATTATTATGATAGTGATGATGATACATCCTATGTTATGATAGATGAAAAAGTGTCTTATTTAAAATTTTACCCACTAGAGCACTTGTCACATAACCTATCTGAACCTACGGGTCCTAAAACATATAAACTAAACCCACTTTCATAAAATATCAAGTCGAATCTAGATAAGGATAAGAAAAAACTAATAGATGAGGATGTAAATGCCTATCATTCCATACATACCTCTTGGTTAAAATCACTAAGTCAACCTTATAAAAAATAAGTGCAAGTACATCATATGAATAGTGAGGAGTTTTCTCAAAAAGCTTTGCCCCACATGCTATAGATCACAATGAAACATGATATTATTGATATCATATTATCTTTGTTACTTGAACATAGTATTTTTTATTTACATTTTACCAAAAATAGATTAGGTAGTATACTACTACTTACAAAACGAGCACTATATTTTAATTTTCATCGAATCATTGGCAATACTACCAATCAATGTGCAACATAAAAAATTTAATCCAAATATATAAAAGCAAAGGATGCATACACATTATGTCCATAATAGGCATATGTAAAAATAATTATTATCTTTTAAAATAGAAATACACATTAAAATTTAAAAAAAATGAAGATTTAACTATTTCTACTAATATTGATAAGGTATATTGCAACAGTATTAGGTTGGATTTAAATAAGATGGTTACAAATTATAGGATTACTTTTCCTAAACTATAAGGACATACTAAAAATGAACTAAAAATTCTCCCTTGGGTCATGACTATCAAAGATACATTTAGTTACTCATTTCATGTACCACAGATGTTGAAGCTTTCACTATATGGATATTAACACACAAACCACATCTAAAACTAACTTTTAGACAAAATTGGCTAGTTGAGTCGAATACTCAGCTATGTACTAAAAAAAATTGTGTAAACCTTCATCATATGAGTAAAAAAATTTATATATAACATTATTATTTACCTACACCAATGGATGTAGGTAAACCATTACATAGGAACATTAAAGTGTTAAATCTAAATCGATATAAATAAAGCTTAAAATCCTTTACAGGTGGACTTACACCCTTTTATGATGAGGACCTACTTGATTAAACCTATGTCACAATTACAAAAATATAAAAAAAATTAAAAACATTAAAATATCTAAAAATAGTTTTGACACCTACATGTTATGTTGGGTCCTTAAAATCTATGTGTTATTTCCATGTTAATTGGTGGCATAGCTAGTTACTCTTATACACACATGTGTGTGTCAAACTTCTACTTTAGTGTGATATACACATAAAAACTACATGATATATTTTAATTTTAGATGTTGGGACTTCCCTCTACTCATTTTATGTAGACATTAGGGGCATCAATTTCTTTTATCTTGATACTCACAAGTTATATGATTTGATGATCACTCTACATTATCATGTTCTATCTTATATTTGTACTTAAACATGTTTTTATATGTGATTATATATTACATAGGGTAATTTATATGTTATAAATTCTAAATTATTTTCCTAACACATTGATCTATGGGATACTATGACATTTTTATGTGGTTTATTTTACTTAAATTTATGCACTTCTTTGAGTGTCTTTCCTTGATATTGTCTTCCTTATTTGATCATTTGAATATGCTCCTTTACTTATATTTACTATGCATATATATTATTTCATTAAAATTTGCATTTGTCATTATTTTTTTTGCAGTCTCCTTGGGCCATTGCCTTTTTACTTGCTTTTGATTTATATTGTGTTTATAATTAGTTTATTTTTGAGATTTTACATTTAATATCTAGATATTTCCATGATCTTTATCATGCATCTTAGGCCTATATGTGATCACACTGGTTCTATGTGCTTTAATGATATATTTACCAAGAGATGTTTCCTTTTATATGTTACATGGTTACATTCATAGATTATACAATTTTCTTATGCTTTTGACGTGAAGTAACTACTATTTCATTTCTTTTACTCACCTACATTTGGGGGATATTAGTGGGGGAAAGTCATAGATACTTGTTCTATACACTTGCCATAGTTTCCAAATACAATGGGGGTGTGCTTGGGAGACATGCTCTCCACACTAATTCAATATATGGTACTTAAATTAGGTCATAGATTTAGTGGGGACATGTCATATGGGCATGGATTACACATATTAAAATTACTCTAATTCACTAGGAGAATGTTATATTGGCATGGATTCTAAACATTCACAATCTTCATATTTATTTGGGGTATGCTTTGGAAGAAAGTTCTCCAAACCTATTCAATATTCAACATCTTAATATTATAATGTGGGCATGTTTTGGAAACATGTTCTCCACATTGGAATTTATATTAGTTTTTAAATTTTATCCATATATATTGGGGGCATTATTTAGAAGCATGTTCTCCACACTTACATAGTTTTCCAAATTGGCCAAAGCACACAGTTATATGATTCAAATTCATAGTTGTGTCATAATTATATACATTGGTACTATTATTATATTTAGTTTTATAATTAGACATATATAAGGTGTATATGCTATCAAACGTGTTCCTAATATTATAAAATCTAAATATGTTTCAGATTCTAAAACTCTTTTATGGACTATTACCACACCACAAAATTTTTTGTACTGATACCCCACATACTTTTATGGATTTTAGTAAGCCAATCTACTACATGAGTTGGATCAAATTTCTTTTATGTTGAGGTGATCAAATAACTCAATATTTATAAATTTAATGTTGGACTTGATTTTATGATTCATACTCACCAGGTTATAAGTATAATTGGGTTGAACAGTAGAGCTAATCTCAATTGTGAAGTGGTAAATCACTTTTTCACCAAAGTTGGGGGTGAGTACCTTATAATCTCTCTCTCTATCTACATGTATATATGTATTATTAATATTTATTTATATATGTCTTAATATTAACTAAAAAACCTTACAATGATGCATATTTTAAAAATCAACTTTATAATAGGCAAGTCAGTTACATTAACACACAAGTGTACACCTAAACCTTTATTTTTAAATTTTTAATCTATTTCAAGTTATTTAAACCTAAATTGTATGCACTAGTTTTATATTATAACATGATCTTAGTTTTAGGTTGGCTACCAATAAAATAACTCAACTTGCACAAATACAAAGGCATGTGTGTTACACACACTTAGGTACACATTTCTTTCCTTTAAACTAATAGTTTCATAATTAGATTAAATGGGTGGAAAATGTAGAATATATTTTATGATTATATATAATCTTTGTCTTATACACTTTGAAAACTCAAGCATTGGCTATTGCTCTGAGTTATATACCTTTCCTACTTGAACAAGTTTCACATCTACTCTATTTTTTTACCTTGGGCCTATATCTCTTAGTCAGACCAATATTTTGTTGATCACATAGGTCTTCTGTCTTGAAAAAAATACTTAAAATATACTTATATTCCATCTCTATAATTTTTGAACTTATACCTAATCTCTTTCTCCCTAGACACTAATGTCCAAGATAGACACTAGTATCAACTTTAGTGCCCTAAACCAATACAAGTGTCTAGTTTCCTAAAGATATCCAAATTACAAATGAACCGTATCCTAATGATAAAACTAAGTGATTTAATATTAATAACCTCTCTCAATAGATATTACTAGTAATCTACTATAATGACCACTTTAGCATTTTAAGTTATTATAAGTCATTATATGTCAATAACATATTTTTTTATTAAGGGTAAATGTGAGTTTTATTAAAGGAACTCTACCTTAATACAAACAAACCATAATCTAGGTCAAAAAAAGCCTAAATATTCAAAAGAGACTGCTCAACAAAGTAAAAATAACAAAATAACTAGACCATAACCACAACACAACAAAAACAAAGAAAAAAAAGAAGCCAAATATCCCTAAAACCCTCCCAAATGATTTATTTTTTGAGATCTGAAGCCCATATGCAAATATTTTGATTCTTCTATCCTTAACCTTAACTTTTGTTACTAATAATCATCCAATTAGCACATCTGTATGCTTTAGGGAAGATACAAATTGCCACTTCTAAAACATTATACAATTAGATATTTTTTAATAGAGCCAAATCCATCACATCTTCAACAAGCTCTGATGAAGAACTATTATTTTTCTAAGATAACTTAGCCTTAAACAAGGAACTACATGGATTCGATAAATTTTCCTTAAATGGAGCATCCACACAAGGCTCACTGACTTTATATATTCAATACCTAATTTACACTATAGATTCTAGGAATCCACTCTCATCATCTAAGTGTATAATCTATTCAAAGCTATCAATGTTATTTATTTCATCATCTAGGGTAGGTTCCTTCCACCTTGAAACCTTGAGTCTACACTTAACCATTGTATAGACATTAGCTATGTGATCTATTCCAAATAATTTAAAATAATGGAAGTGAAACCACTCAAATTCAAAAAGTTGATTACACTTCCATTCCTAAATTCTCAAATCATTATGAGTTGGAATATTTTTGGAAATATTAAGATTGACTAGAATATGGGAAAAATTAGAATTCCAATTTTTTTAGTAAATGGGTATGTGGATTAAAATTCACCTAAAGTATTGCAAATGGATTTAAAACAAAAATCAGTCATGAATTGGAATGTAATATGAGGTAGTCTAAGCTAGGTTGGTCTAAAATTAAATGATTCAATGATTTTGTTAAAAGAAGGAAACCAATGATTAAATTATAG
>JARHVA010002244.1:1107500-1132500 GCA_037957365.1 Torreya grandis
TAGCTCCAACCAAGTTAGTTCAATATAAAATAATGACACTAACCAAATATGGTAAAAGTAATCTTTGTACAAGCAAACTAAAAATTAAGTATGGAAATGTCTGCGTAGGATACTTGGAAAGTTTGAAACATGTAATGAGGTTAATATAGGTTTATAAAATTAGAAAGGAAGGGTAAACTCTCAAGATAACATGCAAGTGTGATAAAATTTAAGACTAGGACCTTATTTATATGCTCAAGTCATGTCTGATAAATATGTGTCAATATTTTCATTATCAAGTACTAAGTATTATATTATAGTATCTATACTTAGTTTACTTAGAGCATGTAATAACATCATTAAAGGACCTTTTTATAATATATAAAATTATGGTATATACTCATATTTATATTTAAAAAATAACTCCCCATGTTAATAGGAAAATAGACCCCTCAGTAGTGACCAACAGTGATCAAACATAAATTTCATCTATTAGGAGCCAAACTAATCCTAAAACATAGTAATGATATAATCCAATGGAAAGGTTGTTGCTAATAATTTCTCCTAATTTATTCACTCTAATATCATTGGATAAAAATTCCCTATTGGGAGTGTTGAAGTAAATTCTAAACATCAATCTTTAACATTAATACACTCATTGCATTTCATGAAACTTTGAACCTTAATGCCAATGGTATAACCTTTCAATATTATACCCACTTCGAGAGTGGTTGTCATGTCTAGGTTACCAAGGATCATTGGTAGAAGAATTTCAAATATAAAAGATCCTTAATGAAAAGAGTTAATTCATACCATCTAATTAAATTTTATTAAGGATGAAAAAGTGACACAAATCATAACATGTTTTGGAAATACAACTTTTGATATCTCTATGGTTCCTATATACTAGTTACATCTTCCATATTCTACCTTTTTTTTTCTATATATCATTACACCCTCTTCCCCTTCATTTGTTGCACACATTCAATCCATAATTCCTATTCCACACATTCCCATTTCATTACCCACTTTTTATTTCCTTGCCACCATGGTACCACCCATTGTGATTGCATTATCTAGACCACCCACTACATCAATAATTTCAATGCCACATGAAGAGGAGGACTAGATTGAAAGAGTGCAAATGGTAGATTAAAAATTGACTAAAATGATAATAAAAGATGATCCTGAAGTAAATTTGACTTTTTATCAGGATACAGGCATGTTAATAATATTCATTACCAATAAATAACACAATAGGAAAATCCCATGATGTTAAGACAAAATAAAATCTATTTTTTTTAACAAATAAAAAGAGAATTATATTAGTGAAGGCCATACAAATAATGAATATGAGATGGTGGATGACCCTGAATCAGTTGTAAGGCCTTCTAATCAAATAATTGATAAGGTATTTCAAGAGATGAAGTAAAAGATAATAAAATTTCAAAGTAGAATTGAGGTCTATGTTCTAGATAATATATTAGAAAATATAGATAAGCTTCTGAATTATTTATTTGAATCATTAATATAAGGAAATGAATATAAAATAAAGATAAATGTATTACATCATAAAGTTAAAGGCTATTTTTCAAAGTTAAATTTTATGGATGATAATTTAGCTAATATATCTAAAGTAATCAAGAAGGGGATGTTCTAAGACCTTACAATAATGACATTATTTGACTTTAATTTGTGTCCATATTTTATTGTTTATGTGTAATTTTTTATAGAATAATGTTCAAAAGACATGGATGATACTATGGATCCAATCAATGATTTTCACATTAGGATTCTAGATTATTACATTGGCCACCATCCGTTCTTTGCTCCTACCTGACAATAGACTCATTGTTGCTATATAGTATTCTACATAGTTGGTTTCAATTGTGGATAAATTATTGAGAGAACACATGGAAAAAAACATGAGTGGAAGAAAATAAGTAATTGAATTGATCACATATTCAATGCCAAATATACTAAGGGCTAACTCAATTCAAGATGTTCTCTACACTTACTTAGCTATCTATACAATCTTATAGACACGAGAATAGAAACTATTCAAATTACCCATTATTATCATTTTCTCAAATAGATATATATTATTATGCATGCAAAAAACCATTGTCGAGACAAATTGTTTTTACTTCAATAATTGATAACAATTCTAACTCACTTTTATATCATAATACTATTTGTAATTCTCTTAGTTTTAAAGCATTCTATTTTCATGCATGTCTTATACTTAAGATAGTATTAAAATGTAGTTTTATTTTTGAATACTAGCTTTTGTTTTTGGGATGAGGTTAGTCTTATTCATTACTATTTATACACTTTGTATTTGACTCTTTTTAAAAATAAACATTATTCAAGGCTAAGCAATTTTAAAAATCCCTTGAGATATTCAATGAGTTCTTATTTTTAATATTTATAAATTTTGAAGTTATGCATGAAATATTATAGCTAGAATGGATGAGTATATTAAATTCAATTTTCTCTTTTTAGATTAGTTGAATCCAGTAATTAACTAGTTGAAGTTTTTATGTTATAATTTAAAAAAAAAAATGAATCTATGGATTGGATGTGTTATTCTAGCTATTCACGATAATAAATTATCCTTCAAAATTACATAAAATAAATATTCACAATTACTTCGTTAAACTCTGAACTATAATTGTATGTATTCAATTACTATTTAGATTTGATTGGATATCAATTAACATATAGTGAAAATTGATTGGGTGAAAACCCATGAACCTATTGGATAGGGTCATAACCCACATCAACATAAATGGCTTAAAATATAGTAGTAGTAGTTACATGAATTCAATTGATTTTCTCTAAATTTAATAGATTGAATGATCAATGATTTTGATAATGTGTTTATCACAATTTGAGAAAATACTTAAATCAATAAATACTGGTTCATACGCAATCAAATCTAACAAAAGTGTTGACTACTAAAAAATTATAAATCTCACTTTGTTTATATACCCTCATATTATTTTTAATTATTTATATCACAAATCTTTAAATTAACATAACATCATTGTTAATATTCATTTTAGATTAGTTGTATTTTTCATTCATAAAATGACTAACTCGTTTAAAGTAATGTTTCTCAAACACTAAATATTTTCAATTCTCTACCAATTATATTTCAAACACTTAATTATCCATAAAACCATCTTCCTCGAATTGATACCACAAGTTACTTTTGGCAATTCTAAGTTAGGATATTGAAAATCCATCAACATTAGCATTTCAAATTGATGCTCTCCCCACTCGTTGAATACGTTTTTTTTTATTGGCTATGATCTTATCTCCTATCTACACTAGGAGATAATTATTTTCTGGGTAGAAAATAAGTACACTTATATTTTATTTCGTCGATAGAAATAAGCCTACTTATATTATACTTGCAATAATGCTACCTAACGATAGAATTGTTTACTTTGATTTTTAATTAAAAATTAATATAATTTTATTTATTTTATAAAATCAAATATATATATATATATATATATATATATATATATATATATATATATATATATATGGTTAACAATTTCATGGATAGAAATATAAGGTTATTTATATTTTAACTATATTCATATTAAATAGTGATTGAATAATTTAGTTTTTCCTAATTCAAAATATAAAGGAATTTTTTTTTCAATAGACTTAAGTAGAATATTATTATCATTAATATTTCAACTTGTATCAATTAATTAATTTTAATAATTTTATTTAATTAAATAAAAATAAAAATTTATAATATTAATGAATTGGTAAAAGTTTTGTATTAAAAAATATTTGAATCAAAATGATTAGCATTTATATTTTAAATGAAGATAATGAGAAATATAAGTATAAACCAAGTCAATATTCTATAATAATTAAGTAATTTAGGTATTATTGTTTATAATATCATAATTTTTAGAATTGATTAAGTTGTTGGCTTAGTGCTAAGTACAAAGGTATATCTATTTCTGTGAGTTTTGTTTGTTTTTATTTTTAAAGATTACTTTATTATATTTGTAAATATTTAATAGTAGTTGAAGATTTAAGTTTTTCACTTTTAATAATATTAGTAAATATTTTTTTAAGAAACTTGTGCACAATGTTTTTAGTTAATGTATTTAATCACCCACCTCACCCCCACCCCCATCCCCCCTCACCCAAAACCACCACCCCACTCTCCCCCACTCCCCCCCCCCGCACCCAACTCATTGTTACACACAAATATATATGAGAAAATAATGTAGAGTTTGTTATATAGATAATTATACTTTATTAAAATAATATTTTGATTGACTCCCAATAATGGGTTGATTGTGTGTTTCAAGGCCAAGAGATGTGCTAACATGTTGGACCAATTTCCTCCCCCCTCCTGAAATGTTCAATTTGAATTTTGATGTGGTAGCTAGGGAAATCCATGACCCTTAGGGGTGGGGCCTATAATATTCAATCATGTTGGTTCATTAGTTAGAGAAACATTAATGAAGCTCATTGATAGTACCAACAATGAGTAATAAGCATAAGCTCTAGTGTTGGGGCTGGATGTTTTTGCTCAATATGACATTGATCAGTAGTAATTGAGGGATACTAAATGGTAATAATTTAGACTTTGTACAAAATAAATGTTGGTTTTGGAATGTTGAGAATGTCCTTAGTCAAGCATGGGATGTGTTGGATTCTCTCGGTGATTAGGAAACTTGGCGCTACTTCTAGGAAGATAATTTTGTTACTGATGACATAGCCAACATGGTCATATCACATGTCAAAGACATCACCATCAATAATGATTTGAGTGCTTAGATGGAAGAAAGGAAAATTCTAGCCACTTTTTAGATGTTGAGATGTAGGATCTCTACCTATGATTGTGATTTGAGGGAAGAGGCCATCATTGGATGGGATAGATTCATTTCCCAGACTTAGCTTTTATTTATCCCACACCCACTATAATTGATCATGAGGATGGTAGTTGGCCATTATGCTTCCATGCATTGGTAAATCTTGATAGTTATGTTGGTAATATGTTATTGTTGATGGTTGGTGGTAGTAATTTATAGGCATGGAATAAACACTATAGTTTTCACTGAATGTGCCTTTATTATGATTTAAGGCTAGTAAAAGATGAATGGTGTTTAGTGCTAGTGTGATAGATAAGTGATTGAAGAAGGTGTTTATCCTATAATTTGGGGTATTTTATGGATGGTTCAAAGAATTATTGCCTTGGTTCTTTTGGAGTCTCCATGTCAAATTAAGGCAAATTTGATGATCTCATCAGTCTTTATGGGTAATTTGCTCATGGATTAGAAGGATAAGGGTGTTACACTAGATATTTTATTAAGGGTTATCCACCCAGACTCCAAAGTAGGGTTGGAGGCAACTATTAGTAATTTTGTGCTGAGGGAGCAAAGCTCTCTACTTTTTTTGGAGAAGAGTTAAAAGGGTTGGTCCCCCTTCATGCTTTCAACTACCTGAAAGACTATAAATATGCAACATTTTAGATCATGTGTAATTTATGTCTGATGGCCTTTGAAACCATAGCCATTTGGTAACACTACTTCCTCTTCTAGATTTAAAATATTTTAAGACACATATGGCATTAGTGGTGGTTGAATTGAGTGTTAGGAAGGAATCAAGTTTGGTTTTATAGGTCAAATTGATGGCCTATTTGTTTGGTATGGGTACTCTTATTCCTCAACACACCCTCATGTGGTAGGGGTGGACCACTTCGTATAGTGATGGGAAATATTTGGTCTTATAGGCCTAGATGAAAAGTGTTTTGATGTCATTGGGTCTAGGATCTTCTTTTGGGAGGAGGTGAGTGGGTAGACCACATATTTGAAAGTGTAAAATGGTGATGATGAAGAGAGTTAGTTCTTTGGATGGGGTGATTGGTGAAGATGATGGGTGGGATGGAGGATAATAGAGGCATCGTGGCGCGGTGCTTGAATTTGGAAACATGTTGGAGGATTTGGGTAGTGGTGGGATTGGTCATGGATCCCTATATACTAGTGGCTTCAATGGCTAATAGGTGGTTGGTCAGTGTCTACCCATTTATTTGTTTTAGTTCTGTTATTGGTAGTGGTCTTTGGTTGTTTTTGTTCTTTGGTTTTCATACTGAGATTTGTCTTCTAGGATGTTAATTTAGTACTCTTTAGGTTTTAGGTTTTTAGAGTTAGGTCCTTTTAGATATATTTTTAAGTGTAGTATATGTTTTCTGGAGGTTCAGATATTGTTACCATTTTGATCATAGTTTATTATAATATTATTTTGTTTATATTAATAAATGGGTAAGGGACCCATCAACCCTCAACTACCTAATAAAAATAAATAAATATTTAATTGGATATTATTAATATTATTGATAAAAAATATTGTTACAGGTAATAATTGAACATCATTTTAAAAAATTATGAAAATATTAATGAATTATTTTCAAAATTGACACGTATTCTTTTAAATTTTAATAATTAGTCTCCAAGAACTACTCAAACCTAAATTTTTATCCATTTTAAAGATTTGGGCAACATTTATTATGTCAAGACCCTCTTTCCATAGATGTTAATATTATTTTTTTCACCATAAAGACATTAGAATCTTAAATTCTCATAAGTAATTATATGTAAATAGCATGCCATGTAATCATAATATTGATATAACTACCTTTAACCTATTTAAGGGGACTTAAAAAAGCACTCAATACTATAAAAATAAATAAGCTGACTTCCAAGTGATTTTTTCTTAAACTTAGAACATTTATCTTTTTTTTTTTGGAGGGGGGAAGGGGGAGGATGGGTTGCCTCAAAATTTTGTAAATATTGTTGGGTATTAATTTGATATAAATTTCTATTTATATTAGATATTTTATAAAATATTCTAATTTTTGTTATCTATTTTGAGATAGTTTAGACTCATTATTTGACTTATTCACACTTACAGTTTATTGTCTCTATGATTTGAACAATCCACTCCTTCAAAATTATTCCATTGGCTATTTCATATGAAAAATGTGGTTTCATCTTACTTCTAAATAACTAATAGTTTCTAAAACTAAAATTCTTTCTGATTTATCATTATGTACACTTTGCAATTCCAATTCAAAGGAATTCAAAAATAATCACTATACAATCACAGTTTTTTGCTAATTATTCTATATAAGGTCCTATAATTGAAAATCACAATAATATATAACTACCCATTGATTCAAAAACACACATTTTTACTAGTTTTATTTCCCTATAAGCTAGGTAGCCCTAAGCTAGGTATAAATACCATTTCATGGTTACAAGTCATTTTTCAAGAATTTAATCACATTAGGATTGTATCAAAATATAAAATTCCACCATTATTTTTCACACACCACTATAGTGCATGGGAGAACTACATGAGGTTTTATCCTTTTTTAAACTATTGGTATGTAGGTGATACTCAACATAGTGGGATGTTGATATCTATCACAACATCAACCACCTAGTCCCTTTTTTGCATTCATTGCATTTATATCCTATTTTCATTGAGGTAGGGTTTCAATAAAGAAGAAAGCACACAATGGCTACTCAATCCAATAAAAACATTCTAAAATTCACATAGGACCAATAGGTAGAGGTGCACCTAATCAAATTGATAGAGAGGAAAAAACCTTTAATAGATGTAGGTACACCCTACAGATGGTAAAATGATCTGATCGAGTCTAAATAGTGCAACATTATCTAAGTATAAAGCAGAGCATTGTTCTTTATTCATAATAATCTCATTCAACCTCATAGTTAATTTTTATATCTCTATCACAGTTTTGGATATTTGGTTTCTAACTAATTTATTTTCTCTTTATTTCTTTCTATTTTTAACATATTTCTCAAAATAATAAGTGTCAATCAGTTTTGTATGGTTTATTATATTTATTATGCATTTTGATTTATTCAATTATTTGTCTAATTAGAGTAGAAGTCCCTTAATAAAAAATATAGATCAAACAAGCGTTGATTTATAGCTTTTAAAAAATTAAGCAATTAACTTATGCAATCCCTTAAAAATAATATCATTGTTTAATTTATTTACAAAGTCTTTTGAGCATAGTAGGGACTGATCAAAGGATAAAACTTAATGGAAGTTTTATCAACCAATTAAAATATCTCATTTTTATTGAAGAGTTATTATTTCATACTTGTCTTAAACTAGTGATTATTTAAAGAGCATACAAAACAACCTACTTACTTGCATTTCAACACATAGCGATATCGGTTGAGACTATCATATAGGCATATCTGATTATTTACATGAATAGGTGTTTATTTATAACTTATTAAAATTTAAGGGCCTAACTAAGTAAATCACCTTAAAACAAAATTTTAAAAAAAAAATCATATCTTTTCAAGGTTTTTTGGAAATTATTATTACACAATCTAATGAGAATAAATTTCAGAAATATTTCCCACTAATTTATTGATCTAAGATATGGTTTTGTCAAGCAGGAACAAATGAAGTGGATCACCTAATTTTAGGCTAATCAAAGCTACACAATCACTATAAAAAAATAGACTACCATTTTTTGTGATAAAATTTCATTATTTTAACAACTCAATTTTATTCACTTCATCATATCATAATAGTCATTTTGTATTTTGTTTTGAGCTATTTCTTTAACATTTTATTTCAAAGGTTAAGTGAGTTATAAATCATACATGTGCTTTTAAACTATCAATAAATCATGGTAATTATATTCATTTCCCTTAAACACATATAGGGATGTCTTTATTTATTATAATTTAAATTTAATGTAGATCGGAACTTCCCTTGTGCTCATTTTATGATTTAGTGTACTATTAATAAGACATAGATCTAACTTAGCTAAAAACAATATTTTTGGGTTTGTACTCTTTTTGATACTCTTTTAACTTTATCCATTTATATTTAATTCTATTTTACTATTATTTGATTGAAATAAATAATAAAAACATAATCTTAGAGTGAATGGGAAATGGTTGATATTGTAAATGTGTTGTTTTTTGAATAAACATGTATAAATATAATATTTTTAATATACATGCAAAATGTAAATCTTATTTTTAATTAAAATAATAACAAGTATAACAATTTTTTATTAGAAAATATTATAAATTATAAAAATTATTTTTAACTAAAATAATGACAAGTGTAACAATTTAAGATTTGAATATGTTATAAATTTTAACTAGATTGAAGTCCTAAAAATGGTGAATGATAATAAAACAAAATTTAGTAAAACAAAAAAGAACACATCCACTATAATAAGATAGCATGAACAGTAGTGAGTTTAAAAGTATATATGATTAAGTCTAACACAATGTGATTTCTTCATAAAATCATAAATTATAACTATAAAAAATTATATGATGTTACAAGATATTTCAATTAAGAATGTACACTTTGATGAGAAAACTCTTTGAATATATTCTTTAATATTAATGTAAAGGTCATCCCCAAAAATAGTTGATTGATCATTATTTATACCAATATTAATCAAAAGTTCTTAAACTTTTTTGCAACGTTAGTATAACTGTGGATTACCTTTTAAAAAAATAGATGTGAAATCTTTATCAAAAGTTTGATATAATTATCTCAAGAGTGTTGTTAAAGGATACTCATGAATATCTTTTCAATATCTTAAAAAATATGAATTTAAAATCTGACTTGAAATCACAAGATGTATATAATATTCATCCGTCTAATATAAGGATTTATCAAATTGTCAAATATTTAATCACATTATTAGAAATGAAGTCAATTTAATGAAAGTAAAATATAATAGATTAAATTTTGTTGTCTATAAAAAACACTTCTAAAGTTTTATTTATCTTAATTATGTCTTTAAGTGTAATAGGGTAAAGTAGTTTTAAAACAACAATACACTATACATAATGTTATAGTTCAAATTTAAATATATTATAATAATATAATAGTAAAAAATATATTTAATTATAATATAAAAATAATTTAGAATAATTAAAATTCCCAAAGCTAAGATTATAAAAATAAGTGGTATGAAGTGCCAAGTCCCTACAGAGTAGTTTGCAGTGTAATTTTGGGGACATGAAATTTATGAAACTCTTATTTTATGTATAATGTATAGATATTCAAAGTTCAAAAAACCATCGTAATGGATTTTTTGAAACAAAACTATCATAATACATTCGTGAAAACCACAAAAAGGTTGCCTCTAGCGAGCTCTTAACAGGATTTTGTCAATCCCTTTCCTTGAAGAACACTGGAATGCTGAAAATTGTCATTGCTAATTTTGTAAATCCATTGAACATATTTCCTTCACCAAGAGTTTCTATATTTTGAATTAATTCTCAAATTTTAAAACATGTTTTGGAATAAATTAGAAGAATAAAACCATTAAATATAGGGGTTGAAATTGCACACTATATTTCTGCCTTTCCAAATGTGATAAAGTTTCTTAGTTGGGGTTACCATATAACCTAGATCATCCATGATACCAATAAAATCTGCATAATTTTCTTTGAAAAATTATTTCCATCTGCAACTAATCCATTCCATATATGGAAGCAATGGTAATCAAAACTACTTTAATCTAAATACAAATACTTTGATACGTACATAATGATAACATCACCTCTGATTGATTTTACATAAGCATTATGTCATAATTTTGTATTTAATGTAATTTTTAAAATTAAATCATCAACCATCTAACATACCAACTACTTGAAGATTTATGTTAAATCTAAAATTTTAGTAAAAGAAATCAGTATTAACTAAATTTTAAGTGAACATAAGAAGAGTACTAAGAAATATCTAAACAATAAATAATTCATTATTTAAAAATTGTAATGAAGTACTTATATAGGGGCTAAAATTTCACACTACATTTATGCCTTTCCCAACTCGATAGTATCACTTAGCTGGGGTATCTATATATCCTATATCATTGATGATACCAATAAAATGTGCACAATTTTCTAAGTCCCTACCGAATAGTATCAATGTTGCTATTCTAGATAACTCCCATGTTATTTTTACCAAACAACTAGTAACGTAATGCCAAACAACCATTGTTTTAGTAGTACCCATAATCAAAAAGGTAAATAATATGATTTGGCACTTGTGAAAAATAATTATGCTCAATATAGAACTTTGTATCCCATGGAAAAGGTTCATCCCATGCAAACATGAAATAAAGACATCAACATAAAAATGCTTCCAGAAGACCTGTACATATTGGACACTCAAGTAAACAATGGAAATCTCCTATATTTTAGTCCATGTAAACAAATATGGGAAACCAAATCTAGAAAAATCCCATGGCAAAAATGATCTCCAAAACTTTGGAATCCACCTTCTTGTTTAGATAAATATAGGAAAATAAAAAAAAGTTGAAAATATTTGAAATAGAGGTTGAAGGATTATGAATAGTAAAAACTTAAAAAATGGGTCAAATAGACACTATTTGACACTGTATTAGAGAATGTCACTCTCTATTTCACATACTTATATGAAAAAAATGAAGAAGCAGAAAATATAAGTTTAGAATTTTGAAGATTGAGTCAAACCTTTATGAAATAATTTCTCATCATAGCACCCTTGGTAAGCTTCACTGAGTGGAAAGCTTCTAGAGTTCCACCATAAAATAATTTTAGAATCTTTAAAGCCTACATAAAACTATCCACAAATTTTTTATTTCTACATATTTGAATACCCTAATGTCCACCATGCCCTATGCTCTACTAATGATCCACCCCTAGAACCAAGAAACATATTATACACTTGGGGTGATACTACCATTTGGGATGGAGATATAAGTTGACAGGTGCACCGCCCTTCCCATCCATAAAAATCCTTTGTCATTGCAAACATTATCACGACTTCCTAAAAGAACATAGAAATTGTGTAGCCAGTCATAATATACCAAATATTTTATTCAAATACATGCTGAAATATCTTTTAAGTTATAGTACAAAACTTTGGCATGTTTTTGAACACCAAAAACAACCCACTTTTATTGATCGGTATATCAAGGAATAACATAGAGTTGAATCATAATGAAGCCTATATTATCTCCCTATGTGACTAATACTACTAAATTTCTATAAATATCTAGACTTTTAGAGGTTGAAATTAATTTTAAAGATATTTAGAAACAAGATCGATCATAATCCAAAAAAAATTGGAAGAAGTTGATAACTTTAAAATTTTGATACGAAGTGGTGTTTTACACTTTTGTTCAAACTCAATGTGCATTTTAAAGATAAGGTATGATCTTGGTTAGTGTATAATTATTCTAAAATTTGTTATAAATAATTAGTAAATTGATCTCCTTTATTTAAACCATAATTAGATAAAAATATATTTTAAAAACATAAAATTTGGTGGTTGTTGATGGACATATCACAAATAAACCTATATATATTTCCACAACATGAAGAATCTAAAATGTTGAAATATGAATATTCAAAATGAAAATTTTATTTTGAAATCAAATTTTATCTTTTTTCTTATATAACTCTTGACCTTTTCGTACAACCCTTGATTTTATTCACTTCTCATTCATTCCTTGTGTTTGTTAACTTATATACACTTATATATATATATATATATATATATATATATATATATATATATATATATATATATATATACACACAGACACACACACACACACACACACACACACACACACACACACACACATCAAATTTCACATTAAGACCTTATTGATGTGTAAGTTAAAAATAAATCACAAATCTCATGCAACATAATAAAAGGGTCAAATCAACCCATACAAAAGTGGGACTGGGAGAATCAAGAGTATACTACTATAACTATGAATAAAACTTAAAAAATACATAAAATCTTTAAAAAAATAAGGAAACCAAAAAAGAGATAAAAAAGAGAGAAGGGGAGAAAATGGAACTTAATATTTAATAAATACACATCAATGAGAACGTAATATAAAATTATAGTCGATAAACACACATTTACTCCAAATCAATACAAACTCATATTTACATTATACTATGAACCAAAATTAAGTGTTAACAATAAATTATCATTAATGTTAATTTTATAGCATTTAAAGGAAGAGATAATTAATAGTAAATTTATGTCATCTCAAAAATTAAAGTTATATGTGACATAACCATTTAAAAACACTTAATAAAAAGAGTTTAAAATTTTTTAAGAAAAAGAATTTAACAACTATACATATCTAAAAGATGAAATTTATATCTAACCTATCTATTTTTTAAAAATTTAAAAATTAACTTAAATTATAGTCTTAAGTTTAGGTTTATGTTTTATATTATTATGACAACTCATCCTCTTCTATTAATATGATAGTTTTTTTTCTAAAATCTCAATAAATTCAAGAAATCTTAAATAAAACTAGTAGCAATAAATTTGGGACATTTATATTATAGATAAATTTTTATAAAAATGGTATCTTGGCTAATACTTTTTTTTAGTCTAGTGATTTTTAAAACTAAAAATCTTAATGTATGAGGTTTTATCCTTTTTTAAATTATTGGTATGTAGGTGATACTTAACATAGTGGGATGTTGATATCTATCACAACATCAACCACCTGGTCCCTTTTTTGCATTCATTACATTTATATCCTATTTTCATTGAGGCAGGGTTTCAATAAAGAAGAGGGCACACAATGGCTACTCAATCTAATAAAAACATTCTAAAATTCACATAGGACCAATAGGTAAAGGTGCACCTGACCAAATTGATAGAGAGGAAAAAACATTTAATAGACATGGGCACACCCTATATATGGTAGAATGATCTAATCGAGTCTAAATAGTGCAACACTATTTAAGTATAAAGTAGAGCATTGTTCTTTATTCATAATAATCTCATTCAACCTCATAGTTGATTTTTATATCTCTATCATAGTCTTGGATATTTGGTTTCTAACTAATTTATTTCTCTTTATTTCTTTCTATTTTTAACATATTTCTCAAAATAATAAGTGTCAATCAGTTTTGTATGGTTTATTATATTTATTATGCATTTTTATTTATTCAATTATTTGTCTAATTAGAGTAAAAGGCTCTTAATAAAAAATATAGATCAAACAAGCATTGATTTATAGCTTTTAAAAAATTAAGCAATTAACTAATGCAATCCCTTAAAAATAATACCATTTTTTAATTTGTTTACAAAGTCTTTTGAGCATAGTAGGGGCTGATCAAACGATAAAAATTTGTGGAAGTTTTATGCACCAATTAAAAGATCTCATTTTTATTGAAGAGTTATTATTTCATACTTGTCTTAAGGCAGTGATTATTTAAAGAGCATACAAAACAACCTACTTGCTTGCATTTCAACACATAGCGATATGGGTTGAGACTATCATATAGGCATATCTGATTGTTTACATGAATAGGTGTTTATTTATAACTTATTAAAATTTAAGGGCCTAACTAAGTAAATCACTTTAAAACAAAATTTAAAAAAAAAAATAATAATATCTTTTCAAGGTTTTTGGAAATTATTATTACATAATCTAATGAGAATAAATTTCAGAAATATTTCCCACTAATTCCTTGATCTAAGATATGGTTTTGTCAAGCAGGAACAAATGAAGTGGCTCACCTAATTTTAGGCTAATCAAAGATACACAATCACTATAAAAAAATAGACTACCATTTTTTGTGATAAAATTTCACTATTTTAACAAATCAATTTTATTCACTTCATCATATCATAATAGTCATTCTGTATTTTGTTTTGAGCTATTTCTATAACGTTTTCTTTCAATGTTCAAGTGAGTTATAAATCATATATGTGCTTTTAAACTACCATTTTAAACTATCAATAAATCAAGGTAATTATATTCATTTCCCTTAAACACATATAGGGATGTCTTTATTTATTATATTTTAAATTTAATGTAGATCGGAATTTCCCTTGTGCTCATTTTATGATTTAGTGTACTATTAATAAGATATAGATCTAACTTAGCTAAAAACAATATTTTTGGGTTTGTACTCTTTTTGATACACTCTTTTAACTTTATCTATTTATATTTAATTCTATTTTACTATTATTTTATTGAAAGAAATAATAAAAACATAATCTTAGAGTGAATGGGAAATGGTTGATACTGTAAATGTGTTGTTTTTTGAATAAACATGTATAAATATAATATTTTTAATATACATGCAAAATGTAAATCTTATTTTTAATTAAAATAATAACAAGTATAACAATTTTTTATTAGAAAATATTATAAATTATAAAAATTATTTTTAACTAAAATAATGACATGTGTAACAATTTAAGATTTGAATATGTTATAAATTTTAACTAGATTGAAGTCCTAAAAATGGTAAATGATAATAAAACAAAATTTAGTAAAACAAAAAAGAACACATCCACTATAATAACATAGCATGAATAGTAGTGAGTTTAAAATTATATATGATTAAGTCTAACACAATGTGATTTCTTCATAAAATCATAAATTATAACTATAAAAAACTATACGATGTTACAAGATATTTCAATTTAAAATGTACACTTTGATGAGAAAAATCTTTGAATATATTCTTTAATATTAATGTAAAGGTCATCCCCAAAAATAGTTGATTGATCATTATTTATACCAATATTAATCAAAAGTTCTTAAACTTTTTTGCAACGTTAGTATAACTGTGGATTACCTTTTAAAAAAATAGATGTGAAATCTTTATCAAAAGTTTGATATAATTATCTCAAGAGTGTTGTTAAAGGATACTCATGAATATATTTTCAATATCTTAAACAATATGAATTTAAAATCTGACTTGAAATCACAAGATGTATATAATATTCATCCGTCTAATATAAAGATTTATCAAATTGTCAAATATTTAATCACATTATTAGAAATGAAGTCAATTTAATGAAAGTAAAATATAATAGAATAAATTTGGTTGTCTATAAAAACACTTCTAAAGTTTTATTTATCTTAATTATGTCTTAAGTGTAATAGGGTAAAGTAGTTTTAAAACAACAATACACTATACATAATTACATATAGTGTTATAGTTCAAATTTAAATATATTATAATAATATAATTGTAAAAAATCTATTTAATTATAATATAAGAATAGTTTAGAGTAACTAAAATGCCCAAAGCTAAGATTATAAAAATAAGGGGTATGAAGTGCCAAGTCCCTACAGAATAGTTTGCAGTGTAATTTTGGGGACATGAAATTTATGAAACTCTTATTTTATGTATAATGTATAGATATTCAAAGTTCAAAAAACCATTGTAATGGGTTTTTTGAAACAAAACTATCATAATACATTCGTCAAAACAACAAAAAGATTGCCTCTAGTGAGCTCTTAATAGGATTTTGTAAATATCTTTGCTTGAAGAACACTGGAATGCTGAAAAATTGTCATTGCTAATTTTGTAAATCCATTGAACATATTTCCTTCGTGAAGAGTTTCTATATTTTAAATTAATTCTCAAATTTTAAAACATGTTTTGGAATAAATTAGAAGAATAAAACCATTAAATATAGGGGTTGAAATTGCACACTATATTTCTGCCTTTCCAAATGTGATAAAGTTTCTTAGTTGGGGTCTCCATATAACCTGGATCATCCATGATACCAATAAAATCTGCATAATTTTCTTTGAAAAATTATTTCCATCTGCAACTAATCCATTCCATATATGGAAGCACTGGTAATCAAAACTACTTGAATCTAAATACAAATACTTTGATACATACATAACGATAACATCACCTCTAATTGATTTTACATAAGCATTATGTCGTAATTTTTTATTTAATGTAATTTTTAAAATTAAATCATCAACCATCTAACATACCAATTACTTGAAGATTTATGTTAAATCTAAAATTTTAGTAATAGAAGTCAATATTAACCAAATTTTAAGTGAATATAAGAAGAGTACTAAGAAATATCTAAACAATAAATACTTCATTATTTTAATTTTTTAATGAAGCACTTATATAGGGGTTATAAAACATTTATTATAGGGACTAAAATTTCACACTACATTTATGCCTTTTCAAACTCGATAGAGTCACATAGCTAGGGTATCTATATATCCTATATCATTAATGATACCAATAAAATGTGCAAAATTTTCTAAGTCCCTACAAGATAGTATCAATGTTGCTATTCTAGATAACTCCCATGTTATTTTTACCAAACAACTAGTAACGTAATGCCAAGCAACCATTGTTTTAGTAGTAACCATAATCAAAAAGGTAAATAATATGATTTGGCACATGTGAAAATTAATTATGCTCCATATAGAACTGTGTATCCCATGGAAAAGGTTCATCCCATGCAAACATGAAATAAAGACATCAACATAAAAATGCTTCCAAAGAACCTGTACATATTGGACACTCAAGGAAATAATGGAAATCTCCTATATTTTAGTCCATGTAAACAAATATGGGAAACCAAATCTAGAAAAATACCATGGAAAAAATGATTTCCAAAACTTTGGAATCCACCTTCTTGTTTAGATAAATATAGGAAAATAAAAAAAGTTGAAAATATTTGAAATAGAGGTTGACAGATTATGAATAGTAAAAGCCTAAAAAATGGGTCAAATAGACACTATTTGACATTGTATTAGAGAATGTCACTCTGTATTTCACATATTTATATGAAAAAAATGAAGCAGAAAATATAAATTTAGAATTTTAAAGATTGAATCAAACCTTTGTGAAATAATTTCTCATCATAGCACCCTTGGTAAGCTTCACTGAGTGGAAAGCTTCTAGAGTTCCACCATAAAATAATTTTAGAATCTTTAAAGCCTACATAAAACTATCCACAAAATTTTTATTTCTACATATTTGAATGCCCTAATGTCCACCATGCCCTATGCTCTACTAATGATCGACCCCTAGAACCAACAAACATATTCTACACTTGGGGTGATACTACCATTTGGGATGGAGATATAAGCCGACAGGTGCACCACCCTTCCCAGCCATAAAAATCCTTTGTCATTGCAAACATTATCATGACTTCCTGAAAGAACATAGAAATTGTGTAGCCAGTCATAATATACCAAATATTTTATTCAAATACATGTTGAAATACCTTTTAAGTTATAGTACAAAACTTTGGCATATTTTTGAACACCAAAAACAACCCACTTTTATTGATCAATATATTAGGGAATAACATAGAGTTGAATCATAATGAAGCCTATATTATCTCCCTATGTGACTAATAATACTAAATTTCTATAAATATCTAGACTTTTAGAGGTTGAAATCAATTGTAAAGATATTTAGAAACAAGAACGATCATAATCCAAAAAAATTGGAAGAAGTTGATAACTTTAAAATTTTGATACGAACTGGTGTTTTACACTTTTGTTCAAACTCAATGTGCATTTTAAAGATAAGGTATGATCTTGGTTAGTGTATAATTATTCTAAAATTTATTATAAATAATTAGTAAATTGATCCCCTTTATTTAAACCATAATTAGTTAAAAATATATTTTAAAAACATAAAATTTAGTGGTTGTTGATGGACATATCACAGATAAACCTATATATATTTCCACAACATGAAGAATCTAAAATGTTGAAATATGAATATTCAAAATGAAAATTTTATTTTGAAATCAAATTCTATCCTTTTTCTTATATAACTCTTGACCTTTTCTTAGAACCCTTGATTTTATTCACCTCTCATTCATTCCTTGTGTTTTTTATCTTATATACACTAATATATATATATATATATATATATATATATATATATATATATATATATATATATATATATATATATATATATATATCAAATTTCACATTAAGACCTTATTGATGTGTAAGTTAAAAATAAATCAAAAATCTCATGCAACATAATAAAAGGGTCAGATCAACCCATACAAAAGTTGGATTGGGAGAATCAAGAGTATACTACTATAACTATGAATAAAACTTTAAAAATACATAAATTTAAAAAAAAATTAAGGAAACCAAAAAAGAGATATAAAAGAGAGAAGGGGAGAAAATGGAACTTAATATTTAATAAATACACATCAATGAGAACATAATATAAAATTATAATCGATAAACACACATTTACTCCAAATCAATACAAACTAATATTTACATTATACTATGAACCAAAATTAAGTGTTAACAATAAATTATCATTAATGTTAATTTTAGAGCATTTAAAGGAAGAGATAATTAATAGTAAATTTATGTCATCTCAAAAATTAAAGTTATATGTGACATAACCATTTAAAAACACTTAATAAAAAGAGTTTAAAATTTTTTAAGAAAAAGAATTTAACAACTATACATATCTAAAAGATGAAATTTACAAGTAACCTAACTATTTTTTAAAAATTAAAAAATTAACTTAAATTATATACATTTATCTTATATATAGTTTTAAGTTTAGGTTTGTGTTTTATATTATTATGCCAACTCATCCTCTTCTATTAATATGATAGTTTTTTTTTCTAAAATCTCAATAAATTCATGAAATCTTAAATAAAATTAGTAGCAATAAATTTGGGACATTTATATTATAGATAAATTTTTATAAAAATGGTATCTTGGCTAATACTTTTTTTAGTCTAGTGATTTTTAAAACTAAAAATCTTAATGTATAAGGAACTCTCAATAGAAATTACTAAGAAATATAAGCTAAAATTACTAACCCCAATTGCTAGTGGCATTTTTACTTAAATATCAATAAATTTAAATAAATATAAATTATAATTATCAATGACAAATGTAGAACATAGTCATGATTTAAGAAAAACATTCTCTCTAATTATATCCATCGACAGGATTTGAATTTATTATAATGTCCTAAAGATATTAAATTTCAATATAAAGTTAATAATTGATAATAATTTATTTATTATTCTTCAACAAGTGAGGAATGGTTCAAACCATTCCTATTCTTTTAAGTCAAAGTACAATGGTATCAAAACCCATGATACAAAAGATGCTTTTAGAGCACTATTAAAGTCTATCACATTCGTTGGATTTTTTGAAATAAGATCAAAGCTTAATGGTGGATGGTTTTAACAATTTGGGGAACCTAGGTTGTTATATTATTTATGGAGGAGGAATCCTTATAGTCCATATAATTGGCAAAACTCTTTGCATGACCCATGATGAATGGGTTGTAAGAGCAAGATTATAGAGATTATATGTCTATAATATATGCTTAAAAATTAAATGGTACCACAACTGATTTTATTTATGCAACGGGGTACAAACCCCATAAGTTATCCTTGCTTTGTTTGAATCCACTCATGCCCTAGGTTTTTTTTAGGCCATCATCAAGTACATTATCAAGAATTGAAAGACATGGCGCCATTTTTAAAGAAAATATTTTTATTTTAGGCTTTTGAAGTGGATTCAATTTTTCAGTAAATGAAGCCAAATAATTTTTAGTTTGGTTTTTTCTCTTCAGATTGATTTAATGTAGAATTTTAAAATTATCTAATAAAATATTAAGATATGTATTTTTATTTCTTTTAGATATGACAACTTACATTGATAATGAATTATGAACTAGTTAATAACTAAAAATGAGTATCCAAACATTAGGAGTTGTTTAAATTTATGTTTAAGAGAAAATTTTGACCCTAATATCAATGCCTCATATTTTTCATGTTTTTTAGTGAATGGAAATGATGGTATGTTATTAGTTAGGTTTTTTTTTCTAATTGAGGTTAGTCCAAGGTTTTTCCTACACCAGAACATTATTTGCATTGTGCACTATCAAAATATATAAACCATAACTATGGAGGACCTTCAAATTCTCAATCATCACTCAAAGTTTTTGTTGTGAAAGTGTAAAATCCTAAATGTGACAAGACAAAGATATATATTTTTTCATTTATGGTATTATATTCAATGATTGCATATTGAATATTTAATTATTTATCAACTCTCATTTGATTGGCCATTGATTTCAAAATCCATCACTTATGTTAAAGGTTTATTGCCTTATAATCATTCAATTAATTTTTACCAATAATGACTTAAGGGTACCCTATAAGCCTCAAGAATGTCAACTACAAGTCGGTTTTAAAATGTCTAGTTGGATCACAACTCTCTTTTATTTATCTAGGGTTAAACCTAATTTCTTATAGATTTTAGTGGGCATCACATTAGATGAATACCCTACCTTAAATAATAAATTATTACCATTTTTTCAATATATTATAATAATAAATAGGAAGTTTGGTACTTCTATTTTGTCTTTATAGATGACCATATTAGTATGTCTAGCCATTGATATTTTAAAAAATGGTTTGTTAGTTAAAGACTTTAATAAAATTTGTCTCTTTCATTTAATTTGAGACAACTCATGAAGGGTGATTTTTTAATCAATATTATTCATGTTCATAACTATAGTTTATCTATTTTCATTATATGGGTCAACATGTTAATATTAATAATTTCTTTCTGGGGGAGGCAGATTGCTACTGGCCTTTGGATTAGGAAGAGTACTTGAATTATTTTTTAGACTCATGGAAGTGTTGACAAGTTATCACATATTATTTATAATATTTTATTTCATTCATTTAAATTGTTGAAAGTCATTAATCTCATTTGTATTATCTTTTGTCTCATCCTCAACTCAGAATGGCAAATCATAGGTTGTAACCACCACTGTAGTACTAAAAAAGCTGGGTGCACTAGATGTATTGAATGAGTCATAGTGATTTGGAATAGTTTGATACCCTTCCATCTCATTTTAGAATATTTCAAAGGAATTAAATAATTACATGTATTCTATCTAACCATGCTGTGTGGTACAATGAACGCTATACTAGTTGAACAAATCCATATCATAAATGTTTATCTTAGGGAGATTATCATGTGATGGATCTGGGTTATTGTTTGGCCTATCAAATTATCTATTATATGTTTTGAATGTTAAATTACTAAAAAAAAAAATTATTACTATTTTCCCCAGGTGTGTATTCATATTAATAAACTCATTATTGGGTTTGTGTACCACACGTTCAGTGGAATCTAACTCTACTTTAGTGAAATTATAAGTTGCACCCTATGTACTTGAAGTGATGACCTGTACTAGGGATTTGTTTTATTTTTTATAATTAGGGATGGGGATATATTTATTCATAAATCCTAATTTTTTTTAGTGTATTATGAGTTAAAGGTAATTTTTTAAATACTTGATTTGGATTATAGGCACAAATATTCTAATTGTTGTTTGGACTAGATTCAAGGCTACGAATTTTAAATTGTCATTGGGCATGGATAAATCTTGAAATAATTAATAATTAAATTAATGATTAATGTTCATGATATACATATGATATAATATTGATATTTTGGTTTCTATACAAAAATATTTCATTGGTTGAATATAGGGCATTATTTTATATTTCCATGGCTAATACAATAATATACCCATGCAAAGCATATATATGACCATACATATTTTAGAATCTTGAATGATATGATTAGTTAATTACACTCTCTTTCAAGATATAAAATGGTAGTACACCAAAATAGGTTAATTAACTTTCCCAAACTATGAAACTAATATATTATTACATTAGTGCCATGTGGTTATCACATCTTCTATAAGATTTAAGAAATAATCATACACAACATGTTGTAAAGTGAAAGGTGATATTCCACATGTCATATCTTCATGGATTAGACTCAAAAATATTAAATAATATTTGAATCTTAAATATGTTCCTATGTTGTTCATTCTCCAAAAGGGGATAACTAAGGAAGGTACCCCTTAATATTTCTGGGTTAATAATGGAAGTCACCAAGGACATCAATGGCAGATTTGGCTAGTTAATTCATGATGAAATAGGGGTTTTGACTCACATGGATTGGTGAAATTGTTGAGTTATATATTCCCTTAGGACACCTTTGTCTGATCTTGGTCTTTGATAATTTTTTAAAAGTGACACCAAGGATAAACATGAAGTTATGTTAGACCTTATTAACCTTGGAAATGGGTCTTGTGCATGAAAACTCAAGTGGAAAAAATGGTTAAGAATTATGGGCCCTCCTTCTAGAGCCAATTTAAAAATAATTTGTGTTTTTTGCATATGAAAGACATTAAGGGGTAGGACCCTCTATTTTTTATAAATAATCACATGATGCAGTAAAAGTTTAGTATATCAATTATTTATTTTAGATGGTTCTAATATGAATAATGTATGCCATCTAACATAAAGATTCTAGGAATTAACTTAACCTAGATTTAATGATATAAACTAAGATGGATTCGATAAAAAAAAGGACAAAAAATGAAAGAAAGGTAGGGAAGAAAATAAAGGGATCTATGAATTAGATTGAATAATAAATAGTAGATGGAAGATAATCAGTGAAAGGATGGGGGCTTAAAGTGACAGTTTTTTCTAGAAATAAAAAAAATTGAACTTGGAAATAATTTTGGAGACACTTTGAAAAATAATTTCATAATAATGCAAGAATATGAACTATGAAATATATAATAAAAGTGTGTGAAATTTATACATTTTTTATAGACACTTGGAGACACTTTTTCCTAAACATATAATTTCTTTCCAATACCCAGATGATAAAATTGTGCAAAATTACTGCATTTTTTATAATGTAATGGTACTTTTTGTGAAAAAGTAAGGATATTTCATGTCTACAGACACAATTTTTTAAATTAAACAAATTAATTTTTATACGAAATTTCATATATAAATAAAGGAAATGTTAAAGATTGTTGATGTTTTTTTTTCTTAATTTTTTAATATATGTATGTATTTATTTATGTATATAAAATAATTTTAAAAGTCAACACAAATATAAAAATAAAACTACAAGTGTACAAACACAATTTTTTGACCTTAACTTCATGATTTTTAAAAAAATTAATAGCCAACTATGTGTAGATTTTTAAGGTATATGTTTTATACACTTTTTATTAATGATGAGAAAATTATAAAGGTATTTTTAATGATATGTATATAGACCATAATGAGAAATTTTATGTATTAATTAATTAATAATTAGAAATAATAGTCATGTGGGTTTCTCCATGGTAGGTTTTAGGCTAGGTTTCAAAGCTTCCCCACAAGCTTAAAGCCAAACAAGTCTTGGAGGGAAAGTGGAAAAGTCAAAATAAAGATTTCTTGAAAGGGTGTATGATTTATTAAAATGGCATGAATCCTTTGAAACACATCTAATGGGAGGTAATGTAAATATTTCAAAAAAATTGAAAAAAAGGCATGTTCCCTTTATACTGTAAAGGGTATACACCCTTCGGTTTTCTATGCGTTTAATGTGTGATATAGTTTGTTTGTGTTGTATATATTTAGTAAATTAAATGAAATAAATTTAAATTTAAATTATTAATATAAGTTTATAATTAATTTATATTACATTTGATATTCTTAGAATTAAAGTTTATTTTACTAAATATAAAATTTTTGGGCCACTCTACATCTTCTAGAAATAATTCTAGAGTTTTAGGAATTACAATTTAGGATAAAGTTTTTCAAAATTTATTTTGTGAATACTTAGTTTTCAGAATTTAAAGATTGAAAATTGACTAAAATATTGAACTTATTTAGATCTAATCTCAAGTATGGATGTCACTTCTTTCTTTTCAATTTTAGCTATCTAGATTTTAAGACATTTATCATCTATATTAGCAAAGGCAAAAGAAGAGGTTGGTTATGGGCTTAAACTCCAAGTCACATTTGACAAAAACATTAGTATAGACCATAATATCTGATTTCTCTATATCATATTCCTAAGAATCACAATCCTAAAGTTTAGAATCCCAATCTATATCTTTGTATATAAGGGTGACTAGAGACTAGTTTAGAATCCCAATCCCAAACCCATAGTTGAGTTCTTGTTTTATTTATATGTCATTGAGATTTTGTCCATAGTAGAGTGGATCATAAGATATATAGATGGGTTGCCACTAATTTTTTAGAGTGTGTTCTAATTTAGTAGTCATTAGAGTGTGTTTCCCAACCC
>JARHVA010002244.1:1137500-1220000 GCA_037957365.1 Torreya grandis
GAAACTTTAGAATTTTATATAGATAAATAGGTCAACCTGTATAGAGGTGAAAGATGGACACCCCAACAAGGTGTATACAAACATCAAGAAGGTGTTGTTAGTTACTTCTCTACAGCCTACCAAGGAGAAGCCAAGCCTTCAAATGAATTAAAATAGAGAAATTATGTATAGATATTCAATGCACACCTTGCCAAAAATCTTGATGACCTATGCAAAGATGTCTTATATATTATACATAGTATAGATAGATTAAAAAATATTGAAGACAACACTAACCATCTCTATCATGAGATTTCTCAGACTAATTCATTGTTAACAAATCAGTTATCTTCCATAGATACTAAGCTTGCAACCTTAGAAGAAAGTCTTGACTGGTTAGTCAAACCAGATCTGGATGCTTCAAATGAAACACAAATGTCCATATTATCCTATGAAGTTAAGTTTAGATCTAACTTCAAACCTCATAAATGGAGAATAAATCATAGTAATTCTCTGATGCAAATAACACAAATAACCTTACAATTATGGTATCTTAATACTAATGATACTCTTAATCCTCTGAATGAAATCTCTGCTTGGTGTAATTCAATGAGGGTTATTACTATATAATCTCATTTAGATCCACCTGCAACTACTATTTTTTTCTTCAAAATTCTTTTGGGGGAATTATTACCTAGTGGTGGGATTCTATGATAGAGTAGGAACAGAATGAAAGGATTCATCACCATCCAAATCCTTTAGTTGCACTATATCATGAGCTAATAGATGAGTTTCGACCTCTAGTTGGCAATCATGAACTGGAATCCAAAAAAAGGTTGCTAAAAATGGATCTATGTGATTTAAAATAGTTTGATGCATTTGATAAGTAGTTTCATGAACTGGCTTACAAAATTAGAAGTTTTGGTTCCACAAAAATAAAATTAAAGTTTCTGCATGCACTTCCCTGTAATCTCATTGATAAGGTCATTGCATATATTGATCTCAAAGGACTAACTTTGGATGACATTTCTCTTACTGATGTCATTGATTTTTCCAAGCAACAGGCCATGTAGTTAGTCTCGAAAACAAAAACCATCTAGAAGCTCACTAAGCATAAAGCCTCCCAAATCACTCCTATCTTTCCAAAAATTGCACCATTTGGATATCAGTAATTCATCCAACCCCACAAGTACCAAAATGAATAGCATCACACCTATCTCCCTTACAAGCATCACTCTTTCCCATCAAAGAATTATTATGCTCCACTACTTTTTGAATAACTGAAGCACTCCTCATCCTCCATCTCACACTCTTATTTGCTATGTCTGCCACAAACTTGGTCATATTGCTCCGCAATGCCATTACAAAAATCCTATTGTCAAATCCATCTTTTCCTCCAATGTAACTATGTGGTGGGATGTTATTGACATAGAAGAAGATATCTTCCAACAAGATGACATCCATGAACCCATTATAGATGACCTCTCTGAAGAATATTTTGATGATGCTCACGCTCTGGAATCATTAGTTGATGCTCACAAACATGAAAAGGCCAAGATCTCATGAATATTCTAGTCTTCCATTTGAATCATATGGTAGATGGTCTCACCATCATGATGAAGTACTAGAATGAGATTATATACCTTTAAATAGAGGACCTAACAGAGGAAGAAGTAACTCTAAAGGAAGGTAGCCATTCATGCCAAGAATGCCACCAACAATGCAAAGTCCTTTTAACCGCTCTCTGTAATTTCCAAGTTCTTTCAAGCCTAGTGACTCTTGGGTATGAAACAAGTTTAGAATCACCAATCCACTCAGAGAAATCCATTCTCCAAAGATTAAGACTCATTGGGATATACTATTACCCATAGAAGAAAATGAAGAAGATACAGAGGTAGAAGATTCTTTCTTTTTGGACCCAGAATACTACCGTGAACAAGAAGAATGCAGCAATCTTCAAGAAGAAGATGATGAAGCATGTAATGAAGAAAAATTCTACCAAATTCCACTCCAAGATCCAACAAGGCACAAATTGGTATGTACAACTATTCCTTCATTTGAAATACCATAGTCAATTTATCTTACATAATTGATCAATGGAAAATTTTCTCAATTTGTTACTATTGAGATTAATGGAAGGCTGGTAGATGCACAAGTTGATACAGGCGCTTCAATATCCTTTGCCAAATCATAGATCATCCAAGACTGGGAGAAATTGGATGGTTCTCTTGCTTATAATAGCATAGACGTATAGGGGAATAATTTTGTCTTCAATATGTACAAACATCAATAGCCCCTTAGAATCCAAAATAAAATATTCCATTATGATTTTTTTATCCTAGATAAAATGCTTGTAGATATTCTTCTAGGTGGAGCCTTTATAGATCAATATTCTCCATATGGCTTTACCACTGAAAGTGTCATGTTCACCATTGACAATGAAAGACTAAGGATTCCTCATTTAGTATATGCTACTAAACAATTTCCATGTTCAATGACCTGAACTCTTAAAGATATAATCCCTGCAAAAAATCCAAAAAATCAAAACTAAGGTCTTTTTGCTTCTAGAACTTCACATCCCATAATCTAACAAGTTCTTGGTTTATACTGATGCCTCTGATATAGCATGGGGAGGAATGTTTTTTTGTAAATATGAGAATAAAGAGTTTGTATGTGAGTTTTCTAGTAGTGTATTTAGTTTAGATATTTTAAAATGGATCTCTTTAGATAAAGATATTTATACTGTGAAGAAATGCTTAGAGAAATTTATGTTGAGAATTCTTCATCTGCCACATTTTATTTTAAAAATTGGTTGTACTAGATTTTTGACCTTTAAAGAAAAAGACCATGGTCAGAAAGATGGTTGTGGTAAATATGTGAGATGGCAGGCCTTTTTTAAATAGTTTAATTTCTCTATAGAGCATGTAAAAGGCATTGAGAATGTAATAGCAGATTGGCGTAGAATAAATCCATCAGCAACTCTAATGCACCAACCCTATCATGGTTTTAATTTAACTAGAATATATAATCAAGGATTTGCTTCCTTGAACATTCTTATTCAAGAACATATTCTAAGAGAAGGGTTGAATCCTCACTATACAAGGATTTCCTATGCCTCTGGTGTAGAATTGAAAATGTCCTTTGCAGCCTCTATCCAGGTAGATAGACACAACCAAATAGGCACCATTACTATAGAAAGACTAAATAGTAATTGTTATTTTGGTAATTCACTGACTTATTGAAATGACCTTTATGGACTTGGCATATCAAGATAAGATCACCTCATAATTAGCATCTTTACAGATGGATTTCTTGGTATGGACCTCACTAAATTCATGAAGAATAAAATCATGATCAAGACACTATCGTACACACTATAATCCGAAGATAGCTAGAATGGGAATCAAATTTCCATATCAATCCTCTTTGTCATGCATGTGAAGCTAGACCCCAACATTGGCATCTTTCAAGTACATTCTACGTAAGATGTCTTTTTCAGCCCATTAGTGAAGATGACTTATTGTCTGAAGCGGAAGCAATGTTGGACCCACCAAGCTAGACGTCTTCATCTAGTTTTTCCAATAGTATCTCTTTGTAACTAATAATTGTGATATAAAGCATGATGGGACAAACACTACCTTGGCAAAAGATTCCAGGCAGGACCTCCCTATTGCTATAAATAAGATCTCTCTACTTAGTATAGGCATCAAAGAAAGCTATTAGATTTCTAGCAGTTTACTATTTATCAAGTGTATGCTCTTCTCTTGCCCTTTCAAGACCCTAAGAATTCGAAACTTCATTCAAATATTATAAATTAAGTGTGTAAGTTTGAGTATTCAGTAATATTGAAGCCATAGCCGTTTGTCCCCTGCCTCCTATCATGGGTTTCTCATTATTAATATAGAACTAAGAAGGAGTGTTTATTAACGTAAAAAGAATGGTATCTACATTGGACTAGTTACCTCCCCCTCTTGAAACTTTCAAGCTAAATTTTTATAGGGAAGTTACAAAAAATCCATGGGATTTAGGGGTAGGGTCTATAATACATGATCATGTTCATCCGTTAGTTATAAAAACATCTATGAATCTCATTGATAGTACCAACAATGAGTCAGAAGCACAAGCTCTAGTATTAGGGCTGAATATGTTGGCTCAATGTGGTATTGATTGCATAGTGATTTAGGGAGACTAAATAGCAAAAATTTAGGATTTTCACAATATAAATGATAATTTTAAGAATGTTAAAAACATCCTTAGTTAGATGTGAGATGTGTTGGATTCTCTGGGTGATTAGGAAGTTGTGTACTTCTTATAAGAAGCTATTTTTGTTGTTGATGCCTTAGTCAACATGGTTATAGTATAAGTTTAAGACATCATCATCAACAATGATTTGGGTGCTTAGATAGAAGAAAAGAATTTAGTCTCTTTAATTTTTAGTGGGAAATATGTGAGATCTCTACCTATGATTATTCTTTGAGGGAGAGATCATCATTAGGTGGGATGGATTCATTTCCAACACTAAAGTTTTATTTATCGCAAGCATACTATAATTGAACATGTTGATGGTATTTTCCCATTATGTTTACGTATAGTGAGGGTGCTCAATGATTATGTTGGTAATATGTTATTTTGGATGGTTGGTGGCAATAGTTTGTAGGTATCAAAAAAATGTTACAGATTGCATTGAGTGAGCCTTTGTTACATTTTAAGGATACTAAGAGATAAATAGTATTCAATGGTAGTGTGATAAAAAATAATGTAAGGAATATGTTTGTCCTCCAATTTTGGGTATTCTATGGATGGTTAATGGAATTATTGGCTTGGTATTTATGGATTCTCCATGTCAAATGAAGGTGAATTCAATGAACTCATTAGTCTTCATTGGTTATTTTCTTATGTCATATAAGGATGAGTATGTTATGCTAGATATTGTGTAAGGGTTATCCACCTAGACCTAAGATTAGGGTTGGAGTCAACTACATGAGTGACTTTATGCTAAGGGAACAATGCTCTCTAATTTTATTTGGAGAATGTTTTAAAGGGTTGGTCACCCTTCATGCTTGTAGGGACACGGAAGATTGTTTATGTAACCTTTTGGAGCATGTGTAATCTAACTAGGATTACCTTGTAACTATATCCCTTTGGGATAACTACTTGTATTTATGTATTTAAAATCTTTTAATACACCTATGGCATTGTTTATGTTTACATTGAGTTCTAGGAAGGCATCAATTTTGGTTTCAAATATAAAATTGATGTTTTGTTGTCTAGTAGGGGTATTCCCATTCCTCAACATACCCATCATGTGGTAGGGGTAGGCCCTCTCATTTAATGATAGGTAACATCAGGCCATATGTGAGCCTATATGAAAAGTGTTGTGGTACCACTAGGGTTAGGACGTGATTTTTAAAGGTTTCAGGTGGGTAGACCTCTCATTTGAAAGTGGAAAATGGTGGCACTAGAGGAGGTGTTTCTTTGGATGGGGTGACTAGTGAATATTCTAGGTGGGATGGAGAATAAAAAAGGTATGGTGGTGTGTTTATTGAAGTTAGAAACATTTTGGAGGATTTGGGTGATGGTGGGATTGGTCATGGATCCCCTTCTACTAGTGGCTTTGGTGGCTAGTAGGTAATTGGTTGGTGCCTACCCTTCTCTTCATTTTCATTTCATTTTGAGCAGCCGTCTTTGGTTGTTTTTTAATTTGGTTTTCATACCAATATTTGTCTTCCAAGGTTTCGTATTGGTACTCTTCAATTTTTATATTTTGTGATTTGCAACCTTTCGAATGGTTTTTATTGGGTGTAGTGTACATTTTTTTTGGGTTTCATGTATGGTTATTGTTTTGATCCCATTTTTTTGTAATCCTATTTTTTTCTATTAATAAATGGGTGATGTACCAATAAAACCTCAATTACCTAATTAAAATAAATATATATTTAATTAAATTTTATTAATATTATTGATATAAAAATTTATCATCACATGTAATAATGGAATATTATTTAGATAAGCTGTAATGACATTAATGTATTATTCTCTAAATTGACACATACTATTTTAATTTTTAATAAGTAGTCTCCAAGCATTACTAAAACTCAAATCATTGTCCATTTTCATGTTTTGAACATGATTTATTATGTCAAGACCTTCTTTCAATAGATGCTAATAGTATTTTTTCCCCACAACAACCTTAACATCTTAAATTCCCATATGTGTTTATATGTAAATAACATGTATTATAATATTAATATTGATAAAATTACTTGTAACCTATTCAATGGGACCCTAAAAAACACTTGATACTATAAAAATAAATAAGCTTGCTTCTAAGTGATATTTTCTTAAATTTAGAATAATCGCAGATTTTTGTCTTTTTATTTGGGGGGGTGGTTTGTCTTGGGATTTTAGAAATATTATTAGGTGCTTGTTTGATATAATTAGGCATGCTATTAGATCTCTTATTGAATATTGTAATTTTTGTCACGTATTTTGGCATAACTTAGGCTCACTATTTGACTGATTCACACTTTCAGTTTAGTTGTTTCTATGATTTGGACAACCTGCTCCTTTAAAACTATCCTATTAGTTAGTTTCATCCTCAAACCAAATAAATACTAGTTTATAAAATTAAAATTCTTCTTTGTGGGTTATTTTGTACACTTTGTAATCCCAATTCAAAGGAATTATAAAATAATCACTATAAAGGCATGTTTTCTACTTAATTGTTCCATAAAGGGTCTTATGATTGAAAATAAAAATAATATATAAGCACACATTGATTAGAAAACATCCATTCTTACCAATTTTAATTCCTTACAACCTAGGAATCCCTAATCTAGGCATGAATACCATTTCATGGTCACAAGTCCTTGCTCAAGAATTTAATCACACTAGGATTGCACCAACATATAAAATTTCACCATTATTTCTCACACACCACCATATAATGGAATAAATACATGAGGTTATATCCATTTTTAAAGTATTGATATATAACCAATGATCAATGTAGTGGGATGTGAGATCTAGCATAACTTTAACCACCTAACCCATTTCCCCCATTCATTACATTTTCTTCCTATTTTTATTGAGATAGGTTTTTAGTTAATAAGAAGGAACACAGTGGATCCTAAATCTAGTAAATACATTTTAAAAGTCACACAAGACCAACAAGTGGAGGTGTACCTAATCAAATTGACAAAGAGGGAAAAAAACCCTAACCGATGTAGGCACACCCTACAAATGTAATAACACAATATAATTGAGTCTAGATAGTGTAGTCTTGTCTGAGGATTAAGTAGATCCCTATTATTTATTCATAAAAATCTCACATATCATCATTATTAATTTTCCAATATCTATCACAGTCTTTGATATTTGGTTTCCAAATAAGTTATTTCTCTTTAGTACTTTCTATTTTTAGCATATTTTTCAAAAAAATAGTGTCAAATAGTTTTTTATGATTTATTGTATATCTTATGCATTTTAATTTATTTATTTAATTAATTAGATTAAAATTCTCTTAATCATAAATCCATATTAAATAAGTGTTGATTTCTAACTTGTGAAAATGTAGGTGACTTATTAATGCCATCCCTTAAAAATAATACCATTTTTTTATTTATTTACAAGGTCTCTTAATGCACAGTAGGGATTGATCAATGGATAATACATTATGGATGTTTCTTAGATAGATATTAGGGTTTATGGTTCTCCTTCCTTATAACATAAAAAATCAAAAAACTAATAGGTCTATCTTAACAAAATAACCATTAATTTATTATTTAACATTTCACAAAAATAAAAGATACATACATAAATAATATAAACTTATATGAACTAAATTGCATGTCTTAGAACTAACCAAGCTTGATTACAATCAAAACCTATTATCACCAAGTACTAGATCATAAAAAAACCATTTCACAAAATACCATTATCTATTCAATCACAATGATCTGGTCACCTCCCCAAAAATCATCATGCTCTTAAATAATATTATACACATGAACCTTCTGCAATACCTAAATATTTTTACATACCACTTGTAAACTAGCTCCCTTCAATCCCCCCAACTAGAAACCTTTATATATTTTTCACCTTTTTTGTGATCCCATTGCATCGTTACCTTGCCCTTATAATATCCCTACCATAGAGGTGCCTAAAAGTGACCACATGTAAAGCCTCGAGGAAACCATTTAATTACCTACATCCTTCCTAGATACCTATGCACTACTTTCCACTCTATCAGATGAGGTAGTGGGGTTACCATTTCATGTAAATTTAGCAAATCCATGCCCTTTGATTCTCCCTCCTTTTCATCTCTATAAACCAACTCATCCACCTCTTGAAAAAAATTAAGAAGGGTAACATATCTTACTTCCATGTCTATAAAGAAGGACAATGGAACAAATCCCAATCTATCCTTCCCTAGTAAAAGGAGCTTCAGAAAGGGACCCTATTTCATTTTATTTATTTAAAAAAATAAATAGACCCTATACTATGGCCACACAAAGAAAACTACTAACTCCTATACCTAGTATTTATCTACAACCACCATACACAAATTTCATTTAAACAGAGCCACCAAATTAGATTTCACCTTCACATACCTAATTCCTTCCAACATATTAGCCCCTATGATATTTTCAATTTCCTTAGACACTTCTAGTGATGGAAACTAAAACACATTTATCAAGCATGTCCTCATCACCCCACTAGTGAAACCCATCTCCATCGACATGGTTCTATCAGAACATAATGACCATACTAATGTTTTCAACTCTTCCCACTCTATTCTCCACCATTTAGAAGTTTTGTCACAAAAACATATAATTCTTATGTTTGGAATATGCATAATTCATAAAATCTATCTCTTAAAAATCTTGCACATTCTAATTTGATAGCACATCATATCCACAACTAAGCTTTTAACACTCCCATGATTTTATCATCCATCACCCTTACTCATAAGTCTCAAAAAATACATTAATCATAATTACATAATTTCAATCATGATGTAATCCACCCAACATTATTTTCAATTATCAACCCTTACCTTTTCCTTTTGATCAATCATGACATTCACGAGAAAATATGCCACCTTATTGATTTCATGAAAATAATGCATGAAACACTAGCTTAAAAAGAGACAAAAATTTACCCAAGCCTATTTACCCTCTTTTCCTATTGATATAATAAAAAATAAATACTCCCATTTTAGAATCTTTTTTAGGTCTCCACCTTCAAAAGTGATTGAAGGGTTGGAAATGGCAAGGTTGATTATTTATGTAGATAGTTTTTTCACTAAGTCAGTAGAATAAATGGATTTGGGCACCAAGGGGTGATTCTTTGGCAGCCAAAATATTGATATACTTAGTTATAACCCAGTGAATGGGAACCCCCCAAAAAAAAGCACTCAATATTATTTAAAAAAATAAGCTCACTAAATATTACAATTTTTGTAACCTATTTTTACCCTCTTTAGATTGTTTGAGAGCACTTTATAATAATTTTTATTAGAAAACGATTTCAAATGTTCAATTTCTTTCTCTAAGGGTTCTTCATTATAAAATATGTAGGCCTTAGTAGCTAGGGTATTCAAAACCTATTTTATTTTTGTAGGGTGATGGTGTGAATATACATGCAAACAAAGATTTATGTGGATGTATTTATTTTAAACTTGAGCAGAAGAAAAAAATGGAAAATTATGAGTGATAAGAAATTGTACAAAAACTAATACTTTAGAAAAAGGTATTTTACATAAAACTCTATAAAATTTTAATGTCATCAACATTTTGAAGTACATAAGATAATCCATCATCAAATTATAGAAATCATGTGTGTGTGTGTGTGTGTGTGTGTGTGTGTGTGTGTGTGTGTGTGTGTGTGTGTGTGTGTGTGTGTGTGTGTGTGTGTGTGTGTGTGTGTGTGTGTGTTTCAATGGTTAAAGATTCATGTTGAGACCCCTTTTTTCTTTTTTTAGTTACAAATGATGTCTTTACGAGGCTTGGTGGTATTGGATTTTGTTGACAATGTATTACCTTGATAATTACTTCACTCTTATATTGTTTAATTTAATTTTGTAATGATCCTCAATAATTTGTATCATGTCCTATGATTCTGTGATAACCACAAATGATTTACATTCTATATGTGAAATATGCCCCATGACTTAATGTCGATAACATGGAAAAATAATGAGGTTATGATCAAGTAATATATGAAATATTGGTCTTGGTTTATCTATTATATTTATTACTTGTAATGGTTTTGGAGTCTCAGTATCCATCATATTAATACTATTTATGGAAATGTATGATTTATTCTTTATGTAAGTTGTGTTTGATTTAACTATTGCCTATGCCTTGTGTGAGAAAGTATGAAACTCTTTTTTACAATTATGATGCACTTATGATCTATCATTTATACCTTTCCTCTTCCATAATAAAATTGTGCATGAATAGGATTTTTTAATTTGTCCCTTTTTATTGTATATGAATCATCTTTCTATTATCCAACTCTAAGATGTGTGAATAGAGTGTGGGATAAATATTCCTCTAAAGGATTAATATTTAAATTTTATAGTTGATAGTATATCACATTTTCCAAGTTATCATATTCATCATCATTGTCATAATAATTTGTGATTATGACATTTTAATATTCTCAGTTCACTAGTCAATGAATATTGAGAATAGGTTATGTGTAATCCATACTAAATTTTGGTTTGTGTTGTACAATTGATTGGTATGTTATTATTCATTTTTTTCCATTTTATATATTTAATTCACCTACATCATATATTTGCATTTGAGCTAATGAAAAGGGTTGTCATGGATAAATTATTTATTGATCTTCCAACTATTAATGTGAATAGTACTCATTAGTAGGTTGGGTCATTTTTAGATATTTGAAAGGTTCGTCATTTGTTGGTTTCACTAGTATAGAAACAATAATATATGATTAAAAAAACTAATAAAATTTTCATATAAATGATCAAACATGATCATGTGAACATTATTAGTTTATTGCCAATCATTTATAAAGCAACCAAATTGATGACTAAACCATTTTTAGTCATATATTGGTTGTTTTTCTTGATCAATTTGGTAATATATTTAGTCATTAATTGTTGTTAATTGGTAATCTATTTTGTCATGGTAATCTTTTATTTAGTCATTGTAATCATTAATTTCCATCAATTGGTAGTATATTTAATCATTTTTATTCACTGATTTTTGTGCATTGGTAGTATATTTTAGTCATTTGTATTAACTAATTTCCATCTATTGGTAGTATATATAATCATTTTAATCATTATTTTGTCATTCACTCTTGCATGTTGGTTGTCTCATCTAAATTAGTTTATGTTTATGCTCACCTCATATGACTTAGAGTTTGTTAAAATGTAGTTAATGTATGATACTTGACCAGTTGTACTATGTAGCAATGTTGCAACCCATCGTAACTAATACTGTAAAACAAAATTTATTTCCATCTTTTTATATATTTTGACCAAAATTATTATACAAAATGTATATATTTATATATATTCCAAAAATATATATTACCGTTTGAAACCATAAAAGTTTATTCTATATATATATATATATATATATATATATATATATATATATATATATATATATATATATAATATTTATACTTTCAATAATATACAAATTAATTATTAAGACTAGTAGAAATAATAATATATAAATAAATAAATAAATACATATATTATGTATATGTATGTACATATATATATATATATATATATATATATATATATATATATATATATATATATATATATATATATATAATTCAAACTAATAAAAAATAATAATATGGGGGAAGGGGAGCTTGGCCAGTCGGTTGCCCCACCCCCAGCAAATTTAAGAAAGGGTCATGGCCAACATCAAAACTATAAAATAATGTGGATTTATTACAGAAAATAAAAGTAATAAACATAAAATTTAAAACAAGTAAGAAAATACATTTACATTGAGTTTATACATGCAAGCAATATGATTTTCATATTGAAGTGAATTATTTTGAGCTTCCTCCATAGCTTGAACATACAAACCTTCCATAGCTTGAACTTGCAAACCTGTGAGAGAAAACATAGTAAAAATTGAGAAATGAGAACTAAAAAAACAATTTTTATTTGGATCATAAGGAAATTTAAGGTTTTCTAAGAATGTTTGGATCCTAGGGTGTAGATTAGATCAATCCTATGTCTCTCACTTATTCTTCCACTTCCAAGTGGGACCACTTTCAAATGGGAGGGAAAAAGACGTTTGACTTTAAAATTTAAATTTAAAGTTAATTAAATTTATTCTTGGTGGCTTACATGAAATGAATGAATTATTTTAATTTATATTTATAAAAATAAAAAAATGTGTATGTGCGTGTGTGTGTGTGTGTGTGTGTGTCACACACACACACACACAGACACACACACACACACACACACACACACACACACACACACACACACACACACACACACGGTTTTGATAATTAAATATATATAAATAATGTGGATTTATTACAGAAAATAAAAGTAATAAACATAAAATTTAAAGAAAGTAAGAAAATACATTTACATTGAGTTTATACATGCAAGTAATATGATTTTCATATTGAAGTGAATTATTTTGAGCTTCCTCCATAGCTTGAACATACAAACCTTCCATAGCTTGAACTTGCAAACCTCTGAGAGAAAACAAAGTAAAAATTGAGAAATGGGAATTTAAAAAACAATTTTTCTTTGGATCATAAGGTAATTTAGGGTTTTCTAAGAATATCTAGATCCTAGGGTTTAGATTAGATCAATCCTATGGCTCTCACTTATTCTTCCACTTGCAAGTGAGACCACTTGCAAATGGGAGGGAAAAAGACTTTTGACTTTAAAATTTAAATTTAAAGTTAATTAAATTTATTCTTGGTGGCTTACATGAAATGAATGAATTATTTTAATTTATATTTATAAATTAATTATTTTCAGTAGACTTGTAAAATTTAATAATCAATTATTCAAAAAAAATGTTGAAATGCATTTTATTTAATTGTTTTAAAGGTAACCCTCCTACACTAATAATTAAATAACATTGTTTTATTTAATTCTTAGTGGTAAATAATATTTAATTATTAACAGTAAATATATTATGATTTTTATGTTAAATTTGATATTAATTATTCTCAATTAGTTTATTAAAGTTATTTTTAGATTTAGTTATTTAGAATTATTTATTTTATTTGGATGGATAAATTTTTATAAGTTAAAACAATTAACCATCTTCATTGATTTTTATAATGTGTATTTTAATTATTTGGTTGGAAATGAGAATTATTATAGGTCAATTACATATTTTAATACACTTAACTTAATGACATCGTAATAGTCAAATTCGTACTATAATGTAATTATTATTAATATTTTTAAAGTAATGTAAATATTATTGAACTATTTGGAATAACGATTATTAATTTCTTAGTGTATCATTTATGAAATTGGGTTTTCAATGTTTAGTTAACAAAATTTTAGTAGTAAATCAAAACCAGTTTGACGTAGTGGCATATGGACTTAGTCTAGTTAAGTGTATAATATAGTTTTAGTAGTAGAAATAATTGGGTCTTTACATTTGTGACCTACATCTCTAAACACCTTTTTAATTACCCACTTTAATATCATATTGTCTAATTTTTATTTGTGTGACTAATTATCTAGTTGTCTTTTTTACTTGATGATCAAATTATTCATTTATAGCTGTGTTGTAAAAAATTAGTAGAATTTAATCATTTTTAGTTATCATGACTAAAAGTTTTAGTCACGTAGTCATTTATTGGACAAATTATACTATTGTTTGAATAAGAATAGTCGTAACATATATACTCTATACGTTTGTGTATTTTTATTGTACTTATTTCATAGCATGTATCCATAATCATACCCAAATCAAGGTGTAATTTAATTAAGCAAGCATCACATTAAGAGTAGTAGGTACCATCTTGGGACCTATTCTCACATCCATTTTAATATTGTTCTAATTATTTGATATAAACTATTATCAAAAAAATGTATGCTTTGATATGTTTATTAAATAGCAGTCATATTGATCCCCAATAATAATAGTAAGGTAGTGTTACTCGTGTTCAATCTAGAATTGTTATCTTTCAACACAACTTTGAATATTTTTTTTCACTTTAAATTGAATGAATAATGGTATATTTTTATCTATTGTCTATTTTTTATGTAAGTTTTATTTGTTAAAAGTGATTTATTTGCCATTATATTCTAATGTATAAATAATGGAGTCAAATGATTTAAGTTTTGTATCACTGGGTAGATTTTTTTTTTGGTAATGCTTTGTATAATATGTTTTTGTAGATGATTGATTTCTTGAGTAACTCCAAGACATAAATATTAGCATGGGTGTTTTGTATTTTATTGGTGATGGGATATCCTTCATATTGCATAGATTGCATCATGATAGGTGGAGGGGATTAAGGAGGAACATGTTGAGTACCTTTGTTATACAACATATGATGGGGAACCATACTTTTTCAAGTGTTGAGAGGATGGCCCACAAAATCTAAACTAATTTATGACTAAATAATGGGAGTTTAAGGAAAGCTAACAGAAACCAAGATATTAAGGGAGAAGGAATAAAATTAGGCATGCATGTCTTTTGGCATATATTGGTAATAATAGGCATATCATATTGGATGTTTTAATAAAAGGATATGAGGAAGGCTTGGGAATATTTTTGCTAATTTTAGCTTTATTGTTTATATTCAATCCTTTTAACCCATTTGCTTAAATAATGAATGCAAATAAGATACACTATATATGAAGGAAAATATGATAGGAGTACCTTCATAACTTATGTTAATAAAAAATGTTCATTCCATATGGTCATCATTAATATGTATTATTAGGGAATAATAAAAAATTATGTCTAAAAATAGAACATGAAGTCTAAAATTCTAAAATTGGTCACAATTATTTGATAAATTGTAGCATGTTCTAGCTATAGTTAGTACAAAAAGGGGATGAGTACTAAGATTTCCTATGTACATGTATAATTATGACTATATTACATAAGTGGAATTAATAATAAAATAGGCATATGGTTCTTTTAGTTTTAAAATTGATTCATTATTTACCCATGGTTGGTTGTATCGATCTAGGTCAATATCATCAGTTGATACCAATCTATCTAAAAATGAGGAATGGCGATGATAAGATCAATTGTACTTGTCTATGTACGCATTGTATGTGTGATATTAAACCCTGATGATGTGTGCAACTCTAAAAATCACTCTCATTTTCTTTGAAACTCTAAGTGTGCTTGTGAGGGCTAGAAATCTATTAAAAAAATAGAAAATATGCAATTGGTTGAGCTAACCCCAATCACTCCCATATTATGATTTATTATTTATTACACATTTGAGACTTTAAGGAAGGAAATAAAACCACACATAGTTATTACTCTTACCAATGTTGTGTAATTACACTCCTTTTATATATGTATGCAATTAATGATTTTGCTTTAATACTTAATAATGTTTGCTTTAAATAATGTTTAGTGTGCTTAAGAATTAGATTTTGATTGATCATATGATAGGTTTGGAAATGGTACGAATATGGTCTATTTACTCAATATGTAATAGTGTTTAAATGTGTAACTATTGAGTGTCAAGTCCCTTTTAATGAAACCTTGATTTTTTTATATGAGTTCAATTTGGTAATTTCCTATGCAATTGAAATGCTTGGGAAATTAGTTGACCCTATGGATATATTTTATTTTTGAAAATAATCATTGATTGGAACAAGTTATCTCCAACCAAGTTAGGTCAATATAAAATGGTGATATTGACCAAATATCATAGAACTGACATATCTATAAGAAGAATAAATTGAAAGTTTGGAGATGTCTATGCAAGATATCTGGCAAGTTTTAAACATGTAGTGAGGTTAATATAGGTGTATAACATTAAAATGGAAGGGTCAACTCACAATATAACATGCAAGTGTGAGAGAATTTAAGATTAGGACCTTATTTATATTCTTAAGTCATTTGTGTTAAATATGTGCTAATATTTAAATTTTTAAGTATTAAGTACTAGATTCTAGTATCTACAGTTAATTTCTTTAGAGGATGTAATAGCATTATTAGAGGATCTTTTTCTAATGTCTAAAAGTATGGTATCTATTCTTATTTATATTTAAAAAATTAACTCCCCATGTTACTAGGGTATATACTAGTAAAATGGACTACTAAGTAGTGACCGAGAGTGATCAAACATAAACTCCATCTGTTAGGAGCCAAACTGATCCTACTACATAGTAATGGGATACTCCAATGGCAAGTGTGTTGCTAAATATTTCTCCACATTTCTTCACTCTAATATCATTGTATACAAAATTCCCTATTGGGAGTGTTGAATTACATTTTAAACATCAATATTTAACATTAATACCTTCATTGTATCCCATAAAACTTTGATCCCCAATGTCAATGCTATAACATTTAAATATTATACACAATTCTAGAGTGGTTGTCATGTCTAGCTTACCAAGGGTCATTAGTAGAAGAATTTTAAATAAAAAATATCCTTAACGGAAAGGGATGAATCATAACATCCAATTATATGTTACTAAGGAGGAAAGAGTGACACAAGTCACAACATGGGTTAGAAATACATCTTTTCATATCTCTACGACTCCTCTACAGTAGTTACGTCCTCCATATTCTACATTTTTTCCTCTCCTCTTTATCATTACACCTTCTTCCCCTTCATTTGTTTCACACATTTAATCCACAATTCCTATTCCATCCATTCCCATTTCGTTACCTAATTTTCATTTCCTTGCCACCATGGTGCCACACATTATGATCGTAGTATCCACACCACCCAGTACAACAATAATTTCAATGCCACATGAAGAGGAGGACTAAATTGTAGAGTAAAAATTGATTGAAATTATAATACAAGATGATCATGAAGTAAATTTGAAATTTTATCAGGATACAGGTAAGTTGATAATATTTATTACTAGTAAAACAACACAATAGGAAAATCCCATGATATTCAAACAAAATAAGAGTTATTTGTTTCAATAAATAAAAGGATAATGATAATTAAAGGCCATAAAAATAATTAATATGAGTTGTTGGATGACATTGAATTAGTTTTAAGGCCTTATAATCAAATAACCAATAAGGTATATGAAGAGATGAAGTATAAGGTAATAAAATTTCAGAATTGAGGCCTCTATTTTAGATAATATATTATAAAATATAGATAATATTATCAATTCATTATTTGAATCATTAATACAGGGGAATGAATCTAAAATTAATATAAATTTATTACATCGTAAAGTTAAAGGATATTTGGAAAAGTTCAATTTATTGAATAATAATTTAGCTAATATATCTAAAGTAATCAAGAATGGGATTTTCCAAGACCTTAAAATAATGACCTTGTTTGACTTCAATTTGTGTCAATGCTTTATTGTGTAAGTGCAAAATTATTAAAAATAATGGTCAAAGGACATGGATGATACTATGGATCCAATCAGTGATTCTTCCATTATGATTCTAGACTTATTACATTGGTCAACATCCCTTCCTTGTTCCTACCTTATAATAGACTCATTGTTGCTATATAGTATTCTCCATAGTTGGTTGCAATTATGGATAACTTATTGAGAGAAGTCATGGGAAAAAACACGAGTGGAAAAAAATAGTTAATTTAATTGATCACATATTCAATGTAAAATATACTACTGGTGACTACAATCCAATATGTTCTCTACACTTAGTTAACTATCTATACCTAATAGACATGAGAATATAAATTATTCAAAACACCCATTATTATCCTTTTTTCCAAATAGATATATATCATTACACATACACAAAACCTTTATAGAGACAAATTGTTTTTCCTTCAAGGACTTAAGACAAGTCCAACTCACTTTTAGATTAAAAAACTATTTGTAGTTCTCTTACTTTTAAAGCAATTTATTATTATACATGTCCTAAATTTAAGATAGTATTAGAATGTAGTTTTATTATTGAATACTAACTTTTGTTTTTAGAATGATATGATAGATAATAATTATTATTTATATTCTTTGTATTTGACTCTTTTTGAAATATTTTTCAAGGCTAAAAAATTCTAGAAAACTCTTGAGATGTTCAATGAAGTTTTAATTTTTAGATTTACATATTCTAAAGTTACACGAGATCTTCAAACCAGAGTTGATGAGTATATTAAATTTATTTATTTATTTTTGAATTAATTAATTAATTTAAGTTTTTATGCAATGAAATTTTATTAAGAAAAAATGAATTTATGGATTGGATGTGTTATTTTAAGTATTCACGATAATCAGTTATTGTTCAAAATTACATTGAATAAATATTCATAATTACTTTCACAAACTCTCAACTATATTTGCATGTATTCAAAAATTAGATAGATTTAAGTAGATATCAATTAACATATTTTGAAAATGGAGCAGGTGAAAACCTATCACCTTATTGGAGAGGGTCATAAACCCACATCAAAATAAATGGATTACAATATAGTAATAGTTGCATGAATTTAATTGATTTTCTCAGAATTTAATAGATTGAATGATTGATGATTTTGATAAAGTGTTTGTCACACTTTGTGAAAATACTTAAATCAATAAATATTGGTTTAGATGCAATGGGATCTAGCAAAAATGTTAACTACTACAAAATCTAAAAATCCTTTTGTTAATATACCCTCATATCCTATTTAATTATTTATATCACAACTCTTTAAAGTAACATAAAATCATTGTCAATATTCATTTCACATTAATTATATCCATCATTTATAAAATGACTAACTTGTTTAAAGTAATGTTTTTCAAACACCAAATATTTTCAGTGTGCTGTCATTTCTATTTCCAACACTTAATTATTCATAAAATCATGTTCCTCGAATTGATACCACAAGTTATTTTTGGCAATTCTATGTTAGGATATTGAAAATCCATCAATTTATTTTATTAACAAAAAAATTTCATAAAAAACATTATCCGACAAAAACTTGGCATTCCATGCGATTACTTATAATAAATATATGATGTGTTTATGATTTGAAATAATGAATAAATTAATTAATAGTGACTTATATTTATTATCATATTTTTATAAATAAAGATTTCATATTTACTATATTCAATTATATATAGATTTCTTATTTTATAAGAGGTCAACCTTCATAGCCCTTCCTCCCCCACCTCCCAAACGGAGATAAATTTTGAGGTTAACGATGCCACTCCCAAACAAAAAATTTATGCTTACGGTATGATTGATAAGGGATGAGAGGAGCTAATAGTGTGATGTCAAATAGGTAAATTGAAATTTGGTATTTTTTTCATTAATATATGTTTTGTTGGTTTTTGTTGGTTTTTGTTTTTGTTTTTTGTTTTTTATTTTTTGTTTTTTTGGTTTTTTTTTTTTAAAGTCTATAAATATTTTTCAAATTTAATATAGTAAAGTAGTTAGATTGATGTTGGCCATATATTATTAATGGACAATAAATTTATTGAAAAAATAAAAAAATTGTAAATTGATGCAATTTTTTTAAATAATAAAAATTACACAACAATTCAAGATGCTCATTTAAAAATTCAAACATACCATTTTTTTTAAATAGATATATTTGAGATATATATTTATATTTTATATATAATACATAATTAATATTGACAATATATTAATAAAATTTTATTTTTATTATTATATTTAATTTTTATGTAAATATATATCAAATTTATATATTTAAATTATTCACTAGCTATTAAATTTGGATTTACAACTGATTTTTTACTTATAAAATAGTAATAAATTTTAATAATAAAAATAATATATTTAAATTTTAATATTTCACACAAGTTATAATAGAAACCAACTTTTTCATCACAATTTAAATTTAGAAAATATATTATTGTGAAGGAGACTAAATTATTAGCAAGTTCCAAAATATAATTAACAAGAAGATTAATAAAATAATTATAATCTTAGTAAGATAAATCTTTTAAGGACTTTGGAAGAAAATATATAAGAAAAAAAATTCTAACTCTAAATATTTTCTATTGAATGCTGGCTAGAATGAAGAGTAAATTAGAAAGTTATAATTTAATTTTTCAAAGTTTATTACCATCTAATATGTCATTATAATTTTAATGAAATTTCATTAAATGTAAGTGAAAATTAATCAAAGTTGCCTCTTTTTTTTCCCTTTTTAGCCTTGTATTGAAAATTAAATAAAGTTGCCTCGTTTTTTCCCTTTTTAGTCAATAACACAATTGTTTATGCTCTTTCAATTGAATTTAGATCACTCTGATCAGGGTAAGATGATATTTTAATTTGAATAACCACAATTTATTTCTTAGAGATCTTTTATATATGTTAAATTTTAATCTATGATAAGGTTAGTGGTGTAATTATTTTCATTATTTTTAAAATAAAGTAGTTATGGAGATAAAAACAATAAATTTTTAATTATGAATAATTCTTAAATTTTATAAATTGTCTTTATATCTTTAATATAGTTAATAAGGTTTAGGTAGTGGAATCACATTACCTTAAGTTTAATAAATACTATTTAATTTTTGTTTTCTATAATAAATATTAATTTCTTTTAATATCATTTTGACTTCCTCCACTTATTTTTTATCTTCCATTTTCATAATATATAGTATTCACCTCTTATGACACATTTTTAAAATATATGTATTTGGTTTTGTTGTTCAAAAAAATTATTACCTAAAAATAATTATTAAAAATTGTTATCATTTCAAATAAGTAGGTACCTAGAGTGTCAAAACCACAATATATAAATAATATCTACACATGGATAAGAAAAGAGAACATTTAAAAAAAAAAAAAAAGAAATATTCGGGTTTCTTAATTTTTATTACTTTTTAAATTGATCTTGACATTATAGAATGTTGACATTAGAATTTGTACAAGCAATTTTTTTCTAAGATATGCATTTTCACTCTTTTATGAAAATTATAACACTACAAGTTACCATTAAAAGTTGTTAACATTGAAAATAGATAAACAAAATATCCCCGACCAAAATAGACACATAAGGTCTACATATGAATAGTTAAACCAAGTTTTCTCTTTTTTTTTTAATTTTTTTTTAAAGTTATATCAATTTATTTTATAAGCATTAAAAAATAAATGTTGTGTTATAATCTGGAGGGCTTTATTTTAGATATGCCACATACAGTGTAATTCATAACTCAAAATAATATGTTTTATTTAAGGTAAATATATATTATGTTGCATCTTGTATTGATAATTTAAATTTGACAACATTTTAAATATTCAAATTATTTGAAGAGCACCTTCCAAAATAGGATATAAGGGTAGTTTTACATTTATAATATTTAGAGTGTATTATTTTTGGAACACATGGAGAAATACAACCCCTATTTCAAAGTGTCACCATAACCATTTGTTGAAAGTGTCCAATAAACCTAATGAAAATAGAGTATTTATTTCTCACCACTAATCCAAATACTTACATATATGGAGAATTGCCAACATTAAAATTATAGCCTTATAATTTATCATTAATAATTATCAATATTACAAACAGATAACTATAAGACCCAGACCAAAATACACATATAAGGTATATATCGATAAGATATTTGACATAATAAGATTTATGACATAAATGAAAAAAATATTACACCATGTGAAGATAGAGAAATTGGAAAGAGACATTTAGGGTGCACACATTGATAGTATATCTAATGGTAGAAGGATTTCTAATTGTGTTCGAGAAATCATAAATAAACATTTGTAGAAACATTTGTAAAAATATTAAAATACATTGATACACCATTTATGCCTTTCCTTTTCTATCATAAATTTGTGATTGAATAGGAATTTTTTATTTGTCCCTTTTTATTGTATATGAATCATCTTTTTGTTCTTCAACTCTAACATGTGTGAATATAGTGTGGGATAAATATTCTTATAAAGGATTAAATTTTAAATTTCAAAGTTGATCATTTGTCACATCTTTTATGTTAGAATATTCATCATCATTGTCATAATAGTTTGTGATTTTGTCATCTTAATATTCTTAGTCCACTAGCCAATGAATATTAATAATAGGTTATGGGTGTTCCATACTAAATTTTGGTTCATTTTGTACAATTGCTTGGTATGTTGTTATTCTATTTTGTTTGACCTAATCTATAATTCATTCACCCATATCATATATATGCATTCGATATAATGGAATGGGTTGTCATGTATAAATTATGTATTGATATTCCAACTATTAATGTGATTATTACTCATTAGTAGGTTGGTCATTTTTAGATATCTTAAAAGTTCATCATTTGTTGGTTTTGAACAAGAATAGTCTTAACATATATAATCTATACCTATACGTATTTTTTATTGTACTTATTCCATATCATGTATCTATAGTCATACCAAAATCATGTTGTAATTTAATTAATTAGGCATCACATGAAGAGTAGTAGGTACCAACTTGGGACCTATTCTCACATCTAATTTAATATTATTTTAATTATTTGGCATAAACTATTAACATATTTTTTTTTATGTTTGATATTTTTATTGAATAGTATTCATATTGATCCATAATAATTATAAGAATTTAGTGTTACCAATGTTCAATCTAGAATCTTATCTTCCAACACAACTTTGAAAATATTATTTTTCACTTTAAGTTGAATGAATAATGGTATACTTTTCTTATCTATTATCTATTGTGTAGGTAATTTTTATTTGCTAAAAATGATGAATTTTTTGTTATATTTTAATGTATAAATAATGGAGGCAAATGATTTAATTTGTGTATCGCTGTGTATATTTTTTTCTTTTAATGCCTTGTATAATATGTCTTTATAAATTATTGATATCTTGAATAACTCCAAGACATAAATATCCTTTAGATTGGATAGATTTCCTCATGAGAGATGGAGTGGATTAATGAGGAACATGTTGAGTACATTTGTTATACCCCACGTGATGGGGCACCATACATGTTCAAGTGTCAAGACCGTGGACCATAAAATCTAAACTAATTCATCGATAAATAATGGGAGAATGATAAAATCAAACACAAACTTGGAGAAGAGTAAAATAGTCATGCATGTTCTTTGACATATAGTGGTAATAATAGTCATGTCGGATTGGATGTTTTAATAATGGGATTTGAATAAGCCTTGGGATTGTTCCTATTAATTTTAGCTTTATTATTTATATTATATCCTTTTCACCTATTTTCTCAAATAATTAATGAGAATATGATACACCATCCATGTAGTAAAATATGATTGGAGTATCTTTATAACTCATGTTAATCAATAATTTTAATTCCATATGATCATGATTAATAAGTATTATTAGGCAATAATAAAAAATCATGTCTGAAAATAGAACATGAAAGCTGAAATGCTAAAACTGATTACAATGATTTGAAAAGTAGCATGTGCTACACATAGTAAGTGAAAAAAGGGGATGCGTACTAATATTCTATAGGTAAATTTATAACTATGAGTATATTATATAAGTGGAATTAATAATAAAATGGACATATGGTTCTTTTAGTTTTGGAACTATTTCATTGTTTTCCCATGTATGGTGTTACTGATCTAGGTCAATATCATCAGTCAATACTAACTTATCTAAAAATGAGGAATCATGATGACAAGATCAGATATGTTTGTCTATGTATGTATTGTATGTGTGATCTTGAACCCTGATGATACATGAAACTCTAAAAATCACTCTCATTTTCTTTGAAACTTTAAGTGTGCTTGTAACGGATACAAACCTGTAAAAAAATAGAAAAAGTATAATTGATTGAGCTAACCCCAATCACTCCCATATTGTGATTGACTATTTATTACATATTTTATACTCTAAGGAAGTAAATCAGACCACATGTAGTTATTACTCCTACTGTGATTGTATACTTGTGGTCCTTTTATATATGTATGTAACTAATAATTTAGATCTAATACTTAGTAATGTTTGTTTTAAATTAAATTTAGTGTGCTTGAGATATATATTTTGATTGATCATATTATAAGTTTGAAATTGGTAAGAATAGGGTAGATTTTCTCAATGTGTAATAATTTTTAAATGTGTAACTACTAAGTATCAAGTCCCTTTTAAATGAGACCTTGATTTGTATATATGAATCTAATTTGGTAATTTCTTATGCAAGAAAAATTATTGGAAAATTGGTTGTCCCTATGGAAATATTTTATTTTTAGAACTAATCATTGATAGGAGTAGGTTAGCTCCAACCAAGTTTGGTCAATATAAAATGGTGACACTGACCAAATATGGTATAAACAACCTATGTACAAGCATACTAAACTAAAAGTATGGATATGTCTATGTAAGATATTTGGTAAGTTTGACACATGTAGTGAGGTTAATATAAGTGTATAAAAGTAGCATGGAAGGTTCAACTCACAAAATAGCATGAAAGTGTGAGAGAATGGAAGATTAGGATATTTTGTACATGATCAAGTCATGTGTGCTAAATATGTGCCAATATTTTCATTGTCAAGTACTAAATACCAAATTCTAATATCTATAATTAGTTTCCTTAGAGGATGTAATAGAATCATTAGAGGACCTTTTTATAATGTATATAACTATGGTATATACTCCTATTTATATTTAAAAAATAACTCCTCTTGTTACCTTGGTATATAGTACAAAAATGGACTCATAAGAAGTGACCAGGAGTGATCAAACATAAATTTCATCTATTAGGATCCAAACTGATCCTAATACATAGTAATGAGATATTTCAATGAAAAGTATGTTACTAATCATTTCTCCTCATTTATTCACTCTAATATTATTGGATAAAAAATTCCCTATTGGGAGTGTTGAATAAAATTTTAAACATTGATATTTAACATTAATAGCTTCATTCTATCCCATGAAACATTGAGTCCCAATGTCAATATAACCTTTCAATATTATACCCACTTCTAGAGTGGTTGTCATGTCTAGGTTACGAAGGATCATTGCTAGAAGAATGCCAAATCAAAAAGAGAATTAACAAAAAGATCTACTTCATTCTATCTAATTATATGTTATTATGGAGGAAAGAGTGATACAAGTCATAACATAGTTTGGAAATACACCTTTTCATATCTCTATGACTCATATACACTAGTTACATCTTCTATATTCCATTTTTTTCTCTCATCTCTGTCATTGCACCCTCTTCCCCTTCATTTATTCCACACATTCAATCCAAAATTCCTATTATATCCATTCCCATTTCATTGCCCACATTTTGTTTCCTTTCCACCATGGTACCACTTATTGTGATTACATTACCTACACCACCCACTACATCAAAAATTTTAATGCCACATGAAGAGGAGGATTAGGTTGAAAGAGTTACAATGGTAGAGTAAAAATTGACCAAAATGATAATACAAGATGATCCTGAAGTAAATTTGAAATTTTGGTAGGATACAGGTAAGTTGATGATATTTATTACTAGTAAAATAACACAATAGGAAAATCCCATGATATTTAGACAAAATAAGAGCTCTTTGTTTTGACAAATAAAAAGAGAATGATATAATTAATGGTAATACAAAAAATGAATATGTGATGGTGGATGAGCCTAAATCAATTGTAAGGCCTTCTAATCAAATAATCGATAAGGTATTTGAAGAGATGAATTAAAAAGTAATAAAATTTCAAAGTAGAATTGAGGCCTCTATTCTAAATAATTTATTAGAAAATATAAATAAGGTTATCAATTCTTTATTTTAATCATTAATGTAGGTAAATGAATATACAATAAATAAAAATGTATTACATCATAAATTTAAAGGCTATTTGGCAAAGTTCAATTTGATGGACGATAATCTGGCTAATATATCTAAAGTAATCAAGAAGGGGATATTCTTAGACCTTAAAATAATGACCTTATTTGACTTCAATTTGTGTCAATATTTTATTGTGTACATATAATTTTTATTATAATAATGATCAAAGGACATGGATTATATTATGGATCCAGTCAGTGATTTTTACATTAGGATTCTAGACTTATTACATTGAACACGACATCCCTTCGTTGTTCTTACTTAATAATAGACTCATTATTGCTATAGAGTATTTTGCATAGTTGGTTACAATTGTGGATAAAATCTTGAGAGAAGTCATGGACAAAAACATGAGTGAAAGAAAATAAGTAATTAAATTGATCACATATTCAATACCAAATATACTAAGGTCGCCTTCAATTTAAGATTTTGTCTATACTTAGCTATTTATACAATCTTATAGACACGAGAACAGAAACTATTCAAAACACCCATTACTATCATTTTACCAAATAGATATATTATTACACATGCATAAAACCATTTTAGAGACAAATTGATTTTACTTCAATAACCAAGAAAAAGTCTCACTCACTTTTACATAATAATACTATGTGTAGTTCTCTTTCTTTTAAAGCATTTTACTTTTATGCATGTCCTAGATTTAAGATAGTATTAGAATTTAATTTGATTTTTGAATACTAACTTTTGTTTTTGGGATGAGGTGATGCTTATTCATTTTATTTATACTTTTTGTATTTGATTACGAATATTTTTCAAAGTTAAGTAATTTTAGAAATCTTTTGAGATGTTCAATTAGTTTGTAATTTTTAGATTTATAAATTTTGAAGTTATGCATAAGATCTTGTAACTAGAATTTATGAATATATTAAATTCATTTGTCTATTTTTGGATTAGTTAAATTCAATAATTAATTAGTTGAATTTTTTATGTAATAAAATTTTATTAAAAAATTGAATTTATAGATTAGATGTGTCATTTTATTTATTGATGATAATCATTTATCTTTCAAAATTACATTAAATAAATATTCAAAATTATTTCCTCAATCTCTCGACTATATTTTAATGTATTCAAGCACTAGCTAGATTTAAGTAGATATGAATTAATATATTGTGAAAATTTACCAGGGGAAACCCTATAACTCTATTGGAGAGGGTCAAAAACCCACATCAACATAAATGCTTTACAATATATTAATAGTTACATGAATTTAATCGATTTTCTATAAATTTAATAGATTGAATGATCGATGATTTTGATAATGTGTTTGTCACACTTTACGCTAATACTTAAATCATTAAATATTAGTTGAGATACAACGAAATCTAGCAAAAATGTTAGCTACTAAAAAATCTAAATCTTCTTTTGTTGATATACCTTCATCTCTTTTTTACTTATTTATATCACCACTCTTTAAAGTAACATAACATCATTGTCAATATCCATTTCAGATTAGTTGTATCTGTCATTTACAAAATGACTAACTTGTTTAAAATAACATTTCTCAAACACCAAATATTTTTAATGATCTATCATAAATAAATGATATTTCTTAAACACCAAATATATTCAATTCTCTACCATTTCTATTTCCAATAATTATTTATAAAACCATATTCCTCGAAATGATACCACAAGTTACTTTTGGCAATTCCAAGTTAGGATATTGAAAATCCATCAACTTGTTATGTTAGCAAGAAGGTTTTTTACGAAATGTTATCCCACAACGACCCGACATTCCATGGCATTTCTTATAATGAATATATGATGTATTCTTCGTTTAGAAAAATGAATAATAAGGAAATATCAGCATATATTTATTATCATATTTCTAATTATCAATGTTACAAACAAATAATTATATGACCCCGATCAGAATAGACATATAGGGTACATTTATTAATAAAATGTTTAATCATACAAAAATTTATGATATAGATGACAAATATACTATTGAAATATAATACACCATGTGCACATAGAGAAATTGAAAATAGACATGTAGGATGCATACATTGATAATAAATTTTCTTATTTAATTGTACAAAACTTATAATTGTATTAGAAAAATTGGAAATAAATATGTAGGGTGCATAGATGGATAAAGTCTCTGATTGTAGAAACATTTGTGACAGATATGACAAACAAATAATTATATAGCCCCAACCAAAATAGACATATAAAATACATATATGAATAAGATGTTTGACCATATAAAGTTTTATGGCATAGATAACAAATATATTATTCAAATATAACATGAGAAATCGGAAATAGACATGTAAAGTGCATACATCGATAATATATTTCTTATTTAATTGTAAAATATTTGTAATTGTATTGGAAAAATTGGAAATAAACATGTATGGTGCATACATGGATAAGGTATCTCATTGTAGAGAGATTTGTGAATGATATGACAAATACATTGTTACAACATAATGCACCATGTGTAGTGTCATTGTGACGGAGAAATCGAAATTATTACATATTCGAATTATTCCGCATAGCAACAAGTCGACAGGACACATTTTCTGGAATATTCCATGGACACCGCCGAAGTCTTTCAGCCCTACTTGACGTTTCACATTAGCATTTCCTACAATACTCTCCCCGCTTGTTGAATACATTCTTTTCATTGGTTATGATCTTATCTCCTATCTACACTAGGAGAGAATTATTTTCTGGATAGGAAATAAGCATGCTTATATTTTATTTCGTCGATAGAAATAAGCCTACTTATATTTTACTTGCACTAATGCTACCTATCGATCGAATTGTTTACTTTGATTTTCGATTAAAAATTAATATTATTTTATTTATTTTATAAAATTAAATAAAATATTATTATTATTGTTGACATTTTAAATCATATGAATTAATTAAAAAATAAATAAATAAATATATATAAAGCTAACAATTTTATGAATAGAAATATAAAGTTATTTATATTTTAACTATATTCATATTAAATAGTGATCAAATAATTTAGTTTTTCTTAATTCAAATTATATAAGAAAGGTTTTTCAATAGACTTAAGTAGAACATTATTATCACCAACATTTCAACTTTATCAATTAATTAATTTTAATAATATTATTTATTTAATTAAAAAAATAAAAATAAAATTATATTATATTAATGAATTGGTAAAAGTTTTTTATTAAAAAATATTTGAATCAAAATGATTAGTGTTTATATTTTAAATGAAGATTACAAGAAATATAAGTATACACCAAGTCAACATTTTATAATAATTAAGTAATTTAGGTATTATTGTCTATAATATTATTATTTTTAGAATTGATTATGTTTTTTGCTTAGTGTTAAGGACAAAGGTATATCTATTCATGTTATCATTGAGCACGTAGAGATTGATGGAGACTAAATAGTAATAATTTAGATTTTGTACAAAATAAATGTTGATTGTCGAATGTTGAGAACATCCTTAGTCGAGTGTGGGATGTGTTTGATTCTCTCGGTGATTAGGAAACTTGGCACTACTTCTGGGAAACTAATTATGTTAATAATGACATAGCAAACATGGTCATAGCACATGTTGAAGACATCATCATCAATAATTATTTCAGTGCTTGGATGGAAGAAAGAAAATGTTTAGTCACTTTTTAGAGGTTGAGATGTAGGATCTCTACCTATGATTGTGATTTGAGGGAAGAGGCCATCGTTGGATGGGATGGTTTCATTTCCCAGACTCAGGGTTTATTTATCCCACATCCACACTAATTGATCATGAGGATGGTAGTTTGGCCATTATGTTTGCATGCATTAGTAACTCTTGACAGTTATGTTGGTAATATGCTATTGTGGATGGTTGGTGGTAGTAATTTGTAGGCATGGAATAAAAACTATAGTTTGCATTAAATGTTCATTTATTATGATTTAAGGCTGCTAAGAGATGAATGGTGTTCAGTAATAGTGTGATAGATAAGTGATTGAAGAAGGTGTTTGTCCTATAATTTGGGGTGTTTTATGGATGCTTAAAAGAATTATTGGCTTGGTTCTTTTAGAGTCTCCATGTCAAATTAAGGTGAATTCGATGATCTCATCAATCTTTGTGGGTAATTTGGTGATGGATTAGAAGGATAAGGGTGTTACACTAGATATTTTGGTAAGGGTTATCCACCCAAACTCCAAAGTAGGTTTGGAGTTAACTATCAGTGATTTTGTGCTGAGGGAGCAAAGTTCTCTAATTTTTTTGGATAAGAGTTAAAAGGATTGGTCCCCCTTCATGCTTTCAACTACATGGAAGACTATAAATATGAAACATTTTAGATCATGTGTAATTTATGTATGATAGCCTTTGAAACCATAGCCATTTGGTAAAACCACTTCCTCTTTTAGATTCAAAAGCTTTTAAGACACCTATGGCATTAGTGGTGGTTGAATTGAGTATTAGGAAGGCATCAAGTTTTGTTTTATAGGTCAAATTGATGTCTTGTTTATTTTGTATAGGTACTCTAATTCCTCACCACACCCCTCATGTGTTAGGTGTGGACCACTTCACACTGTGATGGGAAATATTAGGCCTTATAGGCCTAGATGAAAAGTGTTTTGATGTCATTGGGTCTAGGAGCTACTTTTGGGAGGATGTAAGTGGGTAGACCACATATTTGAAAGTGGAAAATGGCGATGATGAAGATAGTTGGTTCTGTCGATGGGGTGACTAGTGAAGATGATGGGTTGGATGGAGGATAATAGATGCATGGTGGTGTGGTGATTGAATTTGGAAACATGTTAGAGGATGTGGGCAGTGGTGGTATTGGTCATGGATCCCTTTATACTAATGGCTTCAGCGGTTAATAGGTGGATGGATAGTGTCCACCCATTTCTTTGTTTTAGATTTGTTATTGGTAGTGGTCTTTGGTTGTTGTTGTTCTATGGCTTTTGTACTGAGATTTGTCTTCTAGAATGTTATTTTAGTACTCTTTATGTTTTAGGTTTTTAGAGTTGGGACCTTTCAAATATTTTTTTAAAGGCAATGTAATTTTTTTTTGGGTTTGGGTATAATTACCATTTTGATCATAGTTTATTATAATCTTATTTTGATTATATTAATATATGGGTAAGGGACCTATCAACCCTCAACTATCTAATAAAATTAAATAAATGTTTAATTAGATATCATTAATATTATTGATAAAAAAATATTGTTACATGTAAAAATTGAATGTTATTTTAATAAATTTTGAAAATATTAAAAATATTATTTTCTAAATTGACACATATTCTTATAAATTTTAATAATTAGACTCCAAAAACTACTCAAACTTAAGTTTTTATACATTTTCAAAGTTTTGAGCAATATTTCTTATGTCACGACCCTTTTTCAATAGATGTTACTAATATTTTTTCATCATAAAGACCTTAGCATCTTAAATTCCCACAAGTAATTATATGTAAATAGCATGCCATGTAATCCTAATATTGACATAACTAATTTTAACCTGTTTTAGGGCATTGAAAAAAAACAGTCAATTCTATATGGGCGACGGGAGGGGGAGCGACGAAGAAAAGGAGGGGTTGCCTCAAAATTATGGAAATATTTTTTGTTATTAATTTGATATAAATTTGGAATTATATTAGAGATTTTATTGAATATTTTAATTTGTGTCATCTATTTTGACATAGCTTACACTCATTTTTTTATTGATTCAGACTTACAATTTAGTTGTCTCTATGATTTATAGAACCCACTCCTTCAAAATTATTTAATTGGCTATTTCATATGAAAAATGTGGTTTTATCCTATTTCTAAATAATTATTAGTTGCTAAAATTAAAATTCTTTCTAATGTGTTATTATGTATATTTTACAATTCTAATTCAAAGGAATTCAATAATAATTACTACACAAGCACATTTTCTAGTTATTTATTCTATAAAGGGTCTCATGACTGAAAATCACAATAATATATAACTACACATTGATTCGAAAACACGCATTTTTACCAGTTTTAATTCCCTACAAGCCAAGCAACCCTAAGCTGGGTATAAATACCATTACATGGTTGCAAGTCATTGTTCAAGAATTTAAGCACATTATTATTGTACCAACATATACAATTCCATCATTATTTTTCACACACCACCGTAGTGCATGGGAGAAATACATGAGGTTTTATCCCTTTTTAAATTATTGGTATGTAGGTGATGCTCAACATAGTGGGATGTTGATATCTATCACAACATCAACCCCCTGACCCCTTTTTTGTATTCATTTCATTTACGTCCTATTTTCATTGAGCCAGAGTTTGAATAAAGAATAAGGCACATAGTGGATGCTAAATCCAATAAAAACATTTTAAAATTCACATAGGACCAACAGGTAGAGGTGTACCTGATCAAATTTATAGAGAGAGAAAAAACCTTAATAAACATATGCACACTCTATAGATGGTAGAATGATCCGATTGAGTCTAGATAGTGCAACCTTGTCTAAGTATAAAGCAGAGCATTTTTATTTATTTATAATAATCTCATTCAGTCTCATACTTGATTTTTCTATCCCTATCACAGTCTTGGATGTTTGGTTTCTAATTAATTTATTTCTCTTTAGTTCTTTCTATTATTAGCATATTTTTCAAAATAATGAGTGTCAATGATTTTTGTATGGTTTATTATATATATTATACATTTTGATTTATTCAATTATTTGTCTAATTAGAGTAAAAGTCTCTTAATCAAAAATATAGATCAAACAAATGTTGATTTATAAATTTTAAAAAATTAAGGGATTAACTAATGCAATCCCTTAAAAATAATACCATTTTTAATTTATTTACAAAGTCTTTTGGATCATAGTAGAGACTCATCAAAGGATAATACTTTATGGAAGTTTTATGCATCAATTGAAAGATCTCATTTTTATTGAAGAGTTATTATTTCATACTTGTATTAAAGTAGTGATGATTTAAAGAACATACAAAATAACCTACTTTCTTGCATTTCATCATATAAAAATATGGGTTGAGACTATTATATATGCATATCTAATTGTTTATATGTATGAGTGTTTATTTATAACTTATCAAAATTTAAAAGCCTAACTAAGTAAATCCCCTTAAAATAAAATAACAAAATATTTTTTTAATATCTTTTCAAGGTCTCTTAGAAAGTATTATTACATAATCAAATGAGAATGAATTTTAGAAATATTTCGCACTAATTCATTGATCTAAGATATGGTTTTGTCAACCAGGAACAAATGAAGTGGCTCACCTAATTTTAGGCTAATCAAAGATACACAATCACTATTTTATCACTACAAAAAATAGATTGCCATTTTTTAGATAAAATTTCATTATTTTAACAAATCCATTTTTTTCACTTCAACATTTCATAATAGTCATTCTATATTTTATTTTGAATTATTTCTATAACGTTTTCTTAACACTTCTCACCTCTTTCAAAGATCAAGTCATTTATAGATCATGTATGTGCTTATAAACTACCATTTTAAACTATCAATAAATCAAAGTAATTTTATTCATTTCCCTTAAAACATATATAAAGATGTCTTTATTTATTATATTTTAAATTTAATTTAGATTGGAACTTCCCTTGTGCTCATTCTATGATTTAGTGTGCTATGAATAAGACATAGATCTAACTTAGCTAAAAACAATATGTTTGGGTTTGTACGTTGCTTGATACACTTTTAACTTCATCCATTTATATTTAATTCTTTTTTACTATTATTTGATTGCAAATAATAATAAAAACATACTGAATGGGAAATGGTTGAAATTGTAAATGTGTTTTCTTTTAATACAACATGTATAAATATAATATTTTTCAATATAAATGCAAAATGTAAATCTTATTTTTAATTAAAATAATAACAAGTGTAACATTTTTTTATTGGAAAAGGTTATAAATTATAAAACTTATTTTTAACTAAAATAATAAGTGTAATAATTTACGTTTTGAAAACGTTATAAATTTTAACTAGATTGAAGTCCTAAAAATGGTAAATTATAATAAAATAAAATTAAGTAAAACAAAAAAAAAACACATCCACTATAATAACATAATAGGATAGCGTGAACAATAGTGAGTTTAAAATTATATATGATTACGTCTAACACAATGTGATTTCTTCGTAAAATCATAAATTATAATTATAAAAAATTATACTATGCTACGAGATATTTCAATTGAAAATGTAGACTTTGATGTGCAAACTCTTTGAATATGTTCTTTAATATTAATGTAAGGGTCATCCCAAAAACTAGCTGATTGATCATTATTTATATCTATATTAATCAAAAGTTCTTAAACTTTTTTCAACATTAGTATAACTATCGATTACATTTTTTAAAAATAGATGTCAAATCTTTATGAAAAGTTTGATATAAATATCTCAAGAGTGTCGTTAAAGGATACTCATGAATATATTTTCCATATATTAAACAATATGAATTTAAAATCTGACTTGAAATCACAAGATGTATAATATTCCTCCATCTAATAAAAGGTTTTATCAAATGGTCAAAAATTTAATCACATTATTAGAAATGAAGTCAATTTAATGAAATTAAAATATAATAGAATAAATTTGGTTGTTTCTAAAAATACTTATAAAGTTTTATTTATCTTAATTATGTTCCAAGTGTAATAGGGTAAAGTAGTTTTCAAACAATGTTACGCTATATATATTTACATATAATGTTGTAGTTCAAAATTAAATATATTATAATAAAATAATAGCAAAAATTTTATTTAATTATAATATAATAATATTTTAAATTAATTAAAATTCTCAAAATTAAAATTATAAAAATAAGGGATATGAAGTGCAAAGTCCCTACCGCACAATTTGTAGTGTAATTTTGGGGACATATATATATATATATATATATATATATATATATATATATATATATATATATATATATATATATATATATATAAACCATCTTAATGCATTTTTTGAAACAAAACTATCATAAGACATTCGTTGAAATCACAAATAGATTGCCTCTAGTGAGCTCTTAACAAGATTTTGTCAATCCCTTTGCTTGAAGAGTACTGGAAGACTGAAAATTTTCATTTCTAATTTTGTAAATCCATTGAAAATATCTCCTTCACCAAGAGTTTTTCTAGTTCAAATTAATTCTCAAATTTTAAAACATGATTTGGAATAAATGAGAAGAATAAAACCATTAAATAGAGGGGTTGAAATTGCACACTATATTTTTACCTTTCCAAACATGATAAATTTTCTTAGTTGGGGTCTCTATATAGCCTAGATCATCCATGATACCTATAAAATCTGCACAATTTTCTTTGAAAAATTATTTCCATCTACAACTAATCCATTTGATACATGAAACCAATGGTAACTGAAACTAATTGAATTTAAATACAAATTCTTTGATATGTACATAGTGATAACATCATCTCTGATTGATTTTACATAATCATTATGTCATAATTTTTTATTTAATGTAATTTTTAAAATTATATCATCAACCATCTTACATACCAATTACTTCAAGATTTATATTAAATCTAAAATTCTAGGAATAGAAATTAGTATTAACCGAATTCTAAGTGAATATGAGCAAAGTACTGAGAAATCTCTAAACAATAAACAATAAATACTTCATTATTTAAAAAATTTAATGAAGTATTTATAAGGGATATAAAACATTGAATATAGGGGCTTAAATTTCACACTACATTTATGCCTTTCCAAACTTGATAGAGTCACTTAGTTGGGGTCTCCATATAGCCTAAGCCATCGATGATACCAACAAAATGTACACAATTTTCTAAGTCCCTATAGGGTAGTATCCATTTCTATATTCTAGATAACTCCAATGTTCTTTTTACCAAACAACTAGTAAGGTAATCCCAGACAACCATTGTTTTAGTAGTACCCATAATCAAAAGGGTAAATAATATGATGTTGCACATGTGAAAATCAATTATGCTCCATATAAAACTGCGTATCCCATGGAAAAGGTCCATCCCATGCAAACATGAAATAAAGACATCGATATAAAAATGCTTCCAAAAAAATTGTATGTATTGGACACTCAAGGAAACAATGGAAATCTCCCATGTTTTTAGTCCATGTAAATCAATGTGGGAAACCGAATCTAGAAAAATCCCATGGCAAAAATGATCTCCAAAAATTTGGAATCCACCTCCTATATTCAAATAAATATAGGAAAAAAAGTTGAAAATATTTGGACTAGAGGTTGAAGGATTATGAATAGTAAAAACGTAAAAATTGGGTCAAATAGACACTATTTGACACTGTATTAGAGAATGTCACTCTCTATTTCACATACTTGAATGGAAAAAAATGAAGATGAAGCAACATTTATAAGTTTAGAATTTTGAAGATTGAATCAAACCTTTGTGGAATAATTTCTCATCATAGCCCCCTTGGCAAGCTTCACCAAGTGGAAAGCTTCTAGAGTTCAGTGTAAAATAGTTTTAGCATCTGTAAAGCCTACGTTATACTGACCACAAAATTTTTCTTTTTACATATTTGAATGCCCTAGTGTCCACCATGCCCTATGCTATACTAATGCTCCACCCCTATAACCACCAAAAATCTTCTACACAGGGGGTGATACTACCATCTGGAATGGAGATATAAGCCTGCAGGTGCATCGCCCTTCCCTGCCATAAAAATCCTTTGTCATTGTAAGCATTATCATGACTTCATAAAAGAACATATAAATTGTGTAGCTAGTCATAATATACCAAATAATTTATTCAAGGACCTTCTTAAATACCTTGTAAGTTATAGTACAAAACTTTAGCATATTTTTGAACACCAAAAACAACCCACTTTTATTGATCGGTAGGTTAGGGAATAACATAGAGTTGAATCACAGTAAATCCTATATTATCTCTCTATTGGACTAATAATCCAAAATTTATATAACTATCTACACTTTTAGAGGTTGGAATTAATTGTAAAGATATTTAGAAACCAGAATGATCATAATCCAAAAAAATTGGAAGAAACTGATTACTTTAAAATTTTGATACGAAGTGGAGTTTTACACTTTTTTTTAAACCCCGATGTGCATTTTAGTGATAAGGTATGATCTTGGTTAGTATAGAATTATTCTAAAAATTAATATAAATCATTAGGAAATTGATCTCCTTTATTTAAACCATAATTAGTTAAAAATATATTTTAAAAACATAAAATTTGGTGGTTGTTGAGGGACATATCACAAATAGACATTTATATATTTTCACACCACGAACAATCTAAAATGTTCAAATATGAATATTTGAAATGAAATTTTTATTTTGAAATCAAATTCTACATTTTTTCTTATATCACTCTTGACCTTTTCTTCGAACCCTTGATTTTATTCACTTCCCATCCATTCCTTGTGTTTGTTATACACGCGCACACACACACACACACACACACACACACACACACACACACACACACACACACACACACACAAACACACACACACACACACATATATCTCAAATTTCACATTAAGACCTTATTAATGTTTAAGTCAAAAATCAATCACAAATCTCATGCAACATAATAAAAGGGTCGAATCGACCCATACAAAAGTAGGAAAACATAAAAAATATATAAAAAGATTTTAAAAATAAGGAAACTAAATAAGAGACAAAAAAAGAGAGAAGGGTAGAAAATGGAACTTAATATTGAATAAATACACATCAATGAGAACTTAATATAAAATTGTAATCAATAAACAAACATTTACTCCAAATCAATACAAACTGATATCTGCACTATACAATGAACCGAAATTAAGTGTTAACAATAAATTATCATTAATGTTAAGTTTATACCATTTAAAGGAAGAGATAATTAATAATAAATTTATGTTATCTCAAAAATGAAAGTTATATGTGACCTAAACATTTAAACACACTTAATAAAAAGAATTTAAAAAAATTTAAGAAAAATAATTTAACAATAATACATATCTAAAAGATGAAATTTACAAGTAACCTAACTATTTTTAAAAAATTAAAAAATGAACTTAAATTATATACATTTTTCTTATAGATAGTCTTAATTTTAGGTTTACATCTTATATTATTATAACTCATGAAAAATATCCATAAATGCAACAAATCTTAAAGAAAATTAGAAACAATAATTTTGGGACATTTATATTATGGATAAATTTTTATTAAAAAATATCTTGTAAAATCCTTTTTTTAGTCTAGTGGTTTTTAAAACTAAAAATTTCAATGTATAAGGAACTCTCAATTAAAATTACTAGGAAATATAAACTAAAATTACTAACCATAATTGCTAGTGGCCCTTTTCCTTAAATCTCAGTAAATTAAAATAAATATAAATTATAATTACCAATCACAAATGTAGAACATACTCATGGTTAAAAAAAACATTCTCTTTAATTATAACCATTGAAGGGCCTTGAATTTATTATAAAGTCCTAAAGATATTAAATTGCAATATAAAGTTAAGTATTGATAATAATTTATTTATTATTCTTCAACATGCGAGGAATGGTTCAAACCATCCATTTCCTATTATTTTATGTCAAAGTACAATGGTATCAAAATACATTATATAAAATATGGCTTTTAGACCACTATTAAAGTCTATCCCATTCATTGGAATTTTCAAAATAAGAGCAAAGCTCAATGGTGGATGGTTATTAACAATTTGGGGAACCTGGGTTGTGATCTTATTTATGTAGGAGGAATCCTTATAGTCAATATAATTGACAAAACTTTTCACATTACCCATGATGAATGGGTTTTAGGGACAATATTATAGAGATTATATGTGTATAATATATGAATAAAAATAACGACAGTACTACAACTAATGTTATTTGTGTAATGGGGTACAAACCTCATATCCTTGATTTGTTTGAATCCACTCTTGCCGTAGGTTTTGTATAGGCCATCATGAGTTACATTATCAAGAATTGAAGGAAGGCACCATTTTTAAAGAAAATATTTTATTTTAGACTTTTGAAGTGGATTTAAATTTTCAGTGAACGAAGACAAAATCATTTTTAGTTTGGTTTTGTTTTCTTTAAATTGATTTAATGTGGAATTCTAAAATGATCTAATAAAATATTAAGATATATAATTTTATTTCTTGAGATATGACAACTTACATTGATAATGAATTATGAACTAGTTAATAACGAAAAAATGAGTATCCAAACATTAGGATTTATTTAAATTTATGTTTTAGTGAAAATTTTTACCCTAATATCAAGGCCTAATATTTTTCATGACTATTGGTGAATGGAAATGATGGTATGTTAGTAATTAGATATTTTTTTCTAATCATGGTTAGTCCAAGTTTTTCCCTACACTAGAACATTGTTTGGATCATGCACCATCAAAATATATAGACCATAATTATGGAGGACCTTCAAATTCTCAATCATCACTCAAAGGTTTTTTTTGAAAGTGTAAAATCCTACATATGACAAGACAAAGATCATTTTTTCATTTTTGGTATTATATTCAATGATTGCATATTTAATATTTGATTATTTATCAACTCTCATCTAATTGGCCATTGCTTTCAAAATCCATCACTTATGTTAAAGGTTTATTGCCTTATAATCATTCTATGCATTTTTACAAATAATGACTTAAGGGTACCCTATAAGGCTCAAGAATGTCAACTACAAGTAGGTCAAAAAATGTCTAGTTGGATCACCACTCTCTTTTATTTATCTAGGGTTAAACCTAACTTATTGTAGATTTTCGTGGGCATCACATTAGATGAATCCCCTACCTTAACTAATATATTATTAACAATTTTTCCAAATATTATAATAATCAATAGGAAGTTTTGGACTTCTAGTTTGTCTTTATAGATTACCATATCTGTATGTCTAACCATTGATATTTAAAAAAATGGTTTGTTAGTTAAAGACTTTAATAAAACATTTTTTTCCATTTAATCTGAGACAACTCATGAAGGGTGTTTTTTGATTCAATTTTATTCATGTTCATAACTATAGTTTATATATTTTCATTATATGGGTTAACATGATAATATTAATAATTTATTTTTGGGGGAAGAAGAATGCTACTGGCCTTTGGATCAGGAATAGTACTTGCATTATTATTTGGACATGTAGAAGTGCTGACAAGTTATTGAATATTATTTCTTAGATTTTATTTCTTTCATTGAAATTGTTGAAAGGAATGAATCTCATTTGTATTATCTTCTAGCTCATTTTCATCGTCAACTCAGAATGGAAAATCATAGGTTTTAACCACCATTGTAGTACTAGAAAATTTGGGTGCACTAGATGTATTGAATGAGTCACGGTGATTTGGAATAGTTTGATACCATTCCATCTCCTTTTAGAATATTTAAAAGGAACTAAATAATTCTATGTAGTCTATCTCACCATGTTGTGCGGTAAAATGAACCCTATACTAGTTGGGCATATCCATATCATAAATTTTTATCTTAGGCAGATTATCATGTGATGGATCTGCGTTATTATTTGGCTTATTAAATTTTTTATTATATGTTTTGAATGTTAAATTTCTATAAGTTTTTTTTATTACTATTTTCCCTAGGTGTGTATTCATATTAATAAACTCATTATTGGGTTTTTGTACCACATTTTCAATGGAATATAACTTTACTTTAGTGGAATTATAAGTTTCACCCTATATACCTGAGGTTTTGACCTGTACTAGGGATTTGTTTTATTTTCTAGTTAGGCATGGGGATAGAATTATTCATAAAGCCTAAGTATTTTTTTGGGTGTATTATGAGCTAAAGGTAATTTTTGAAAGCCCTGATTTAGATTATAGGCACAAATACTCTAATTGGTTTTTGGAACAGATTCAAGGCTAAAAATTTTGGATTTTCATTGGGCATGGATAAATATTGAAATCCTTAAGAATTCAATTAATGATTAATGTTCATGATATACATATGATTGAATATTGATATTTTGGGTTATATACAAAAATATTTAAATGGTTGAATATAGGGAGTTTTTGTATATTTCCCTGACTAATATAATAATAGACCCATGCAAAGCATATATACGACCATACATATTTTAAAATATTGTATTGAATGACATGATTAATTCTTTACACTCTCTTTCAAGATATAAAATGGTAATATACCAAAATATGTTTATTAACTTTCACAAACTATGAAATTAATATATTATTACATTAGTTCCATGTGGTTATCACATTTTCCAGAAGACTTAAGAAATAATCATACACAACATATTGTAAAGTGAAAGGTGATATTCCACATGCCATATATTCATGGATTACAATAAAAAAATTAAAGAATATTTGAATCTTAAATATGTTCTTATGTTGTTTATTATCTAAAAGGGGATAAATAAGGAAGGTATCTCTTAATATTTTTGGGTAACTAATGGAAGTCACTAAGGAAATGGATGGCAGATTTGGCTAGTCAATTCATGTTGAAATAGGGGTTTTGACTCACATGGATTGGTTAAAGTATTGAGTTATATATCGCCTCAAGACACTATTATTTAATCTTGGTTTTCGATGATTTTTTAAAGGTGACACCAAGGATAAACCTAAAGTTATGCTAGACCTTATTAACCTTGCCAATGGGTCTAGTGTATGTAAACTCAAGTGGATAAAATCATTAAGCATTGTGGGCCCTTCTTCTAGAGGCAAAAAAAAAATAATGTGTGTTTTATGCACATGAAAGACATTAAGGGGTAAGACCCTCTATTTTTCTAATAAATAATCACATGAGGGAGTAAAATTTTAGTATATCAGTTATTTATCTTAGATGGTTATGATATGAATAATGTATACCATTTAACATAAATATTCTAGGAATTAACTTAACCTAGATTTAATGATATAAACTAGGATGGATCTGATTAAAAAAAATGACAAAAACATGAAAGAAAGGTAGGGAAGAAAATAAAGGGATCTATGAATTAGATTGAATAATAAATAGTAGATGGAAGATAATCAGCGAAAGGAGGGGGGGCTTAAAGTGACACTATTTTTGAAAATAAAAATAGCTGAACATGGAAATAATTCTAGAGACACTTTGAAAAATAATTTCATAATAACACAAGAATATGAATTACAAAATATCTAATAAAAACGCGTGAAATTTATACATTTTTTTTAGACACTTAGAGACACTTTTTCCTAAATATATAATATTTTTGTAATACCCAGATGATAAAATTGTGTAAAATTACTACATTTTTATAATGTAATGGTACTTTTGTGAACAAATAAGGATATTTCGTGTCTATGAACATAATTTTTTAAATTAAAAAAATTAATTTTTATTTGAAATTTCATATCTAAATAAAGGAAATGTCAAAGAGTGTTGATGATATTTTTTCTTAATTTCTTAATATATATATATATATATATGTATGTATGTATGTATGTATGTATGTATGTATGTATGTATGTATGTATGTATGTATGTACATAAAGATATATATATACACACACACACACACACACACACACACACACACACACACACACACACACACACACATATAAATATATATATATATATATATATATATATATATATATATATATATATATATACATATATATACATATACATACGTATATATATATATATACATACATATATACATATATAGATATATATACATATACATATACATATATGTGTACATTTATATATGTATATATATACGTATATACATATACATACACACACACACACACACACACACACACACACACACACACGTGTGTGTGTGTGTGTGTGTATTTATGTATATAAAATAATCTTAAAAGTCAATACAACAATAAAATTGAAAATACAAGTGTACAAACACAATTTTTTGACCTTAAGTTCATGATTTTTTTAAATCATAGCCAAGTATGTGTATATTTTTTAGGTATATGTTTTATAAACTTTTTATTAATAATCAAAAACTTATATAGGTATTTATAGTGATATGTATATAAACCCTAATGAGGAATTTTGTGTATAAATTGGTTAATAATTAAAAATAATAGTCATGTGGATTGCTCCATGGTATGTTTTAGGCTAGGATTCAATGCTTCCCCCCAAGCTTAAACCCAAACAAGTCTTGGATGGAAAGTGGAAAAGTCAAAATAAAGATTTCTTGAAAGGGTGTATACTTTATTAAAATGACTTGCATCCTTTGAAACACATTTAATGGGAGGTAATGTAAATATTTCAAAAAATTTGAAGAAAAATGCATGTTCCCTTTGTATTGTAAAGGGCATACACCCTTCGATTTTCTATGGAGTTTATGTGTTATATAGTTTCTTTGTGTTCCATATATTTAGTAAATTAAATGTAATAAGTTTACATTTGAATTATAAGCATAAGTTTACAATTAATTTATATTACATTTGATATTCTTGAATACTTAGTTTTCAGAATTTAAAGATTGAAAATTGACTAAAATATTGGACTTATATAGATATAATCTCAAGTATGGATTTCATTAGTCTAGATCAATATTTGGATGTCACTTATTTCTTTTCACTTTTAGCTATCTAGATTTTAAGGAATTTATCATCTATATTAGCAAAGGCAAAAGAAGAGGTATGTTATGGGATTAAAATCCAAGTCACATTTGATGCAAACATTAGTATAGACCCAAATATTCGATTTTTTTATATTCTATTCCTAAGAATCACAATTCTAGAGTTGAGAATCCCAATCTATATCTATGTATATAAGGGTGACCAAAGACTAGTTGAGAATCCCAATCCCAACCCCATAGTTGATTTCTTGTTGTCTTTATATGTTATTCATAGTTTGTCCATAGTAGTGTCGATCATAGGATATATAGATGGGTTATCCCCAATTCATTATAATGTGTTTCCCAACTCAACTTGATCTACAGCTAACCCAATCTATACCCAACTTGATCTATGAAGGGAACTAAGGGCACATATGCCTTAATCAAGTATATTAAGAATGTGATAATTAGACAAAGTTAGGTCCTGACGGGCCCTATAGGCCAAATGAAGTCCCTATCATACTTTGAGTATGCCTAATCCCCAATATATTAAATCAAGGGATAGTTTAGGAATAGGGCCTATACCATCATTATATCAGAGGGCATCATTCTGAATTCCTTATCTCAATCTCTAAATTTTCCTAACTGATAAGACAAGGGAAGATGTCCATACTTAATTCATTTATGTCAAGGATTAGGGAAAGATAATATTATCATATAATATTTATATTTTCTTTGCCTAATACCATATCAAGGTAATCTTCCCTTATTGATAGATAGAGAGGGTCTAAGTCATAACTATTAATGTAACTTGATTTCTTGATACCTAGTTTTGATTTTTTTTAGATTAAGGCATAACTATTAATGTAAGTGTTATTCTTGATAGATATATTTATTATTGGCTTACCTATTTAGCTATGTCTTACCCAATAATTGAAGGGGATATTTATTCGTAATATATAGCTTCATTCTTATCCTACATACTTTCCCATTCTAAAATATATTCTTAGATATTAAGGATTTTTTATTCCAAATATATAGCTTGGATATATTCTTTACCTACCTACATAGTTATGACTTACATACTTATATAATGTTATTGGAAAGGGAACCTAGCTTCCCAATATATAGTATAAGGAATGAAGTTTTGAATCATATTATGTATGTAGTAGATATATACCATTGAGTATGCCATACCTACTCTATCTACTTGAGTATTCACTACTCAATTAAATACCTGAGCCATATATTAATCTTGAGTATGACCAACCTAAATACCTGATCTATATCCTAATATTGAATATAGATTCCCTACCTATCTACCTTACTTGCTTAAGTAGGACCTACCTACCTTACCTGCTTAAGTAGGACCTACCTACCTATCCTTCTTGCCCTACCTGCTTGAGTATGTCCTACCCAAGTGAATACCTGAGCCATATCTTGACCTTGAATGATCATATCTAATCCTTACCATATCTATCTTACTAAATTAATATATTCAACATCTGATACCCAATTTAATAAGTAGTCCATGTCCTAAAAGGATAAGGGGAATTATCATTATTGAAATTAAGTGGAAGGGGTATTATTAAATCAAAGAATAAAAGAGAGTGGGAATTATCAAGGGATTATTGAGAATTAGGAGAGGGAATTTTATCAACTATATAGACAAAGGAGAGGGGCATTGACCTATCCATTACTTCAAATAATATGGGAAATTTTAACCTATATAGATAAAGGAATGAGTAGGGATGATCAAACACAAGCAAGAAGCTATTACACCAACCATCAAGTTATTAAAGGGAATGATATTAAATATGAGAATGGATGAGGAAGAAATGAGTATAGATTATGGGGAATGATGAGGTTAAATGAGGGAGTGATTAGAGATGATGATGGATGAGGAGGGAGTGATTAGGGATAATTAGGGATGATAAGGGAGTGACTAGGGATAACAAGGGTCAATAATGGAGTGATAGGAGACAATGAGGGATGATGGAGTGATTAAAGATGATGATGGATAATGAAAATTTATTACATCATATCTATACATGTGTAATATATATTATCTAGGTGACCTTTTCTACACCATGTGTGCAAAATTAATGTGTTTTGTTCTTTCATAATTAATGGGTGTTGAAGCACATGATTTACATGAAATAGATAGGATTGGAATAAAAAATACACCATTGAATGGTCACTAACTTCCTACCAAATGGACACTTTTGGAAATCCCAAATGGGCACTACGCACTGAAAGATAAAATGAGCACTAGGCACTATCGTAGATAAGTTCACATAGTAAATAAATATGCACCCCTATAAATAGATATTACATAAGATTTTTTTACAAAAAAATATGAGGGAAAATGAAGGAGTGATTAGGTATGATGTGGGATGTTGAAGGAGTCATAACATATGATTAGGGATAATGAGGGATGATGGAGTTTTTAGGAGCAATGATGGATAATAAGGGCTGATAAACGTGTGATTATAGATAATTTATGAATCAAAATGATTTGGATTTAGATTTTAAATGAAGACAGGGAGAAATATAAACATAAACCAAGTTAATATTCTATAATAATTTAATAGTTTAGCAATTATTGTCTATAAAATTATTATTTTTATAATCAATTGAATTCTTCGCATAGTACTAAGGACGAAGGGATATCCACTCCTATCATATTTATTTTTTTGTTTTAAATATTACTTTATTGTATTTTTAAATATTTAATAGTATTTGAATATTTAAGTTTTTCACATGTAATAATATTATTTTAACAAACTTGTTTATAATTTTTTAAGTTTTAATCACCTCCATCTATCTTTCTCTCTCACACACACACATATGTATGGGTAAATAATTTAGAGTTAATTTTTTATACACACACACACACACACACACAATTTTAGTTTATTATAATAATATTTTGATTTCCTCCTATTAATGGGTCAATTTTATTTTAAGGCCAAGATACTTGATAATACACTAGACTAGTTACCTCCCCCTCTTGAAACGTTCAAGCTAATTTTTATGGGGAATTTATGAAAAATCCATGGGATTTAGGGGTAGGTCTATAATACATGGTCATGTTCATCTTTTAGTTATAAAAACATCTATGAAGCTTATTTATAGTACCAAAAATGAGTCAGAAATATAAGCTCAATAATTAATGCATAGTTATAATAGGCCTTTCTATAGGTATAGAAATAACCTAGAATAGAAACCACCCAATAGGTCACTAGAAATAACCATTCTATAATAGGCCTTTCTATAGGTATAATAGGCCTTTCTATAGGTATAAAAATAACCTAGAATAAAAACCACCCAATAGGTCACTAGAAATAAATATCATGGAAGCAACCCTTCCTAACTAGTGTCGATTTCACAATATAGTGCAAACGGTGAGATACATTGCATAGAGTTTTGTATTGATTTAAATATATTTTAGAAGGAGATGAATAGGTAGGAAGGTTTCATTAATCAAATACAACCATCTTCCTCCACTGATCAAAGACATTCCAATACAATAATGGTCTTTGAGACCTATGATCTCCCATTCCCAATAGAGGATGAGAATGAACTAGAGGATAATATAGATGAGATCCATGCATTCCAATAGTTCTAGAGGAATAATTACAATTTGAGGAGAAAATATTTTATTACTACTCTAATGCCTCCAAACAATAATGCTACAACTCATCAATAATGTTTGTGTTGGGTTGAATATGTTTTCTCAATATGGTATTGATTTCATAGTGGTTGTGGGAGACTAGATGGTAAAAAATTGGGATTTTCACAATATAAATGATAGTTTTTAGAATGTTAAAATTACCTTTAGTCGGATGTGAGATGTGTTGGATTATCTCGATGATTAGGAAGTTGTGTACTTACTATAGGAAGCTATTTTTGTTGTTGATGACTTAGTCAACATGGTTATAACATAATTTGAAGACATCATCATCAACAATGATTTGGGTGCTCGGATGGAAGAAAGAAATTTAGCCTCTTTAATTTTAAGAGGGAAATATATGATATCTCTACCTATGATTATGATTTGAGGGAAGATGTCATTATTAGATGGGATGGATTCATTTCCAACACTAAATTTTTATTTATCCCAAGCCCACTATAATTTAACATCATGATGGTAGTTTCTCAATATGTTTATGTACAGTGGGGGTGATCAACAATTATGTTGGTAATATGTTACTTTCTATGGTTGGTGGTAGTAGTTTGTAGGTATCAAAAAAAAATTATAGATTACACTGAGTGAGCCTTTGTTACATTTTAAGGATAGTAAGAGACAAACGGTATTCAATAGTAGTGTGATCAAAAATAAATTGAAGAATATGTTTGTCCTACAATTTGGGGTATTTTATGGATGGATAATATAATTATTGGTTTGGTGTTTATGGAGTCTCCATGATAAATGAAGGTGAATTCAACGAACTCATTAGTCTTCATTGGTAATTTTCTTACGGCATATAAGGATGAGTATGTTATGCTAGATATTGTGTAAGCATTATCCACCCTGACATAAGAGTAGGGTTGGAGTCAACTACATGAGTGACTTTATGCTAAGGGAGAAATGCTATCTAATTTTATTTGGAGAAGATTTTAAAGGTTTGGTTGGCCTTCATGCTTATGGGGACATGGAAAATTGTTTATGTAACTTTTTGGAGCATGTGAAATCTATGTAGGATTGCCTTGCAACTATATCCATTTGGATAACTACTTCTACTTATATATTTGAAATATTTTAAGACATTATGAAATTAGTAATGTTTACATTGAGTGCTAGGAAGGCATCAATTTTGGTTTTAAATATCAAATTGATGTTTTGTTTTCTGGTGTGCATGGTGGTGTGGTTATCAAATTTATAAACATTTTGGAGGATGTGGATGATGGTGGGATTGGTCATGGATCCTCTTACACCAAATATTTTCAATGATCTATCATAAATAAATAATATTTCTCAAACACAAAATATTTTCAATGCTCTACCATTTCTATTTTCGATAATTATTTATAAAACCATATTTCTCGAAATGATATCACAAGTTACTTTTGGAAATTCTAAGTTAGGATATTGACAATCCATCAACTTGTTATGTTAGCAAGAAGTTTTTTTACGAAATGCTATCCCACAACGACCCGACATTCCATGGCATTTCTTATAATGAATATATGATGTATTCTTGATTTAGAAAAATGAATAATTAAGAAATCTCAGCGTATATTTATTATCATATTTCTATAAATAAGGCATTCATATTTATTATATTCAATTATATAGATAATTTTTTGTTTATAAGAATTTAACCTCCTCACCTGCTCCACCTCCCTCCCCCTCGTCGCCCTCCTCCCCCCGCCTCCCAAATCCCAAACGAACATAAATTTCTAGATTAAACGTGCCCCCAACACAAGTTTTATGTTTTCCTCATCCAGCATGATATTTTTTTCAAAAAGAATAAATATATTCATTTAATAATGTCTATTTGGTGATGATTACATTATGATTGATAAAGAGGTGAAATAAGATATGCTAATAGTGTGATATAAAAAAACAAAGGTGATTTTAAATTTAGGATTTATTTGATTAATATATGGTAATTTTTTATTTTTATTTTTATTTTTTTAATTTATATTAGGTGTTTATTTGACTATTATGAGATTATTATTTTTTAAATAGAAAGTGATAAAAAAATTATGATATATTTTAGGTATACGATGGAGTATGGATTTTTTTTATCTATAAACATTTTTCAACCCTGATATAATAAGGTAGTCAGATTAATGTTGGTCATATATCATTAATGAACAAGAATTTTATTGAAAAACTAAAAAAATCATAAATCAATGTGATTTTTTTAAATAATAAAAATTACACAACAATTTAAGATGCTCATTTAAAAATTGAAACATACCAATTTTTTGGGTAGGTATATTTACACTATAAAATTATATTTTATACATAACATATAATTAATACTAACAATATATTAATAAAAAATGATTTTTTTTAATATTTAATTTTTATGTAAATATATATCAAATTTACATATTTAAATTATTTACTAAATAAATATTAAATTGGGATTTATAACTGATCTCTTACCTATAAAGTAATAATAAATTTCAATAAGAAAAATAATGTAATAAAATTTTAATATTTCACAAAAAGTATAATAAAAACTAAGTTTCTCATCAAAATTTAAATTTAAAAGAATATTCTATCATGAATGAAAGTAAATTATTAACGAGTTATAAAATATAAATATAAATATATATTTAAATAATTATAATCCTAATAAAATAAGCCTTTTAAGCAGTTTGGATGAAAACATATAATAAAATTTTCCTTAACTCTAAATTGAAAAGTAAATTAAAAAATTATAATTTAATTTATCAAAGTTTTTTTCCATCTAATATATGTCATTCAAATTTTAATGAAGTTTCATTAAATGTTAGTGAAAATTAATTAAAGTTGCATCTTTTTATTCCTTTTTAACCACCAATATAATTGTTTCTACTCTTTCAATAGAAATTAGATCACTGTGATCAGGGTAAGATGATGTTTTTATTTCACCAACCAAAATTTATTTGTAGGAGATCTTTTAAATATGATAAGTTGTATTTTATGATAAGGTTAGTTGTATAATTATTTTCATTGTTTTCAAAGTAGGTGTTTGTATAGTTAACAATAAGAAGTTTCTGATCATAAATAATTTTTAAATTTTATAAACAATTTTCAAATTTTTAATATATTCCATAAGATTTAGGTAGTGGAATTATATTGTTTCAAATTTAATTGATATAATTTATATTTATATATATATATATATATATATATATATATATATATATATATATATATATATATATATATATAAAGTTTGACTTATTTTACTTATTTTTAATCTTTCATTTGCATAATATATCGTATTCACTTTTAACGATACATTTTAAAAATATATGTATTTGAAATCATCTTTCGAGAAAATTATGGCTTAAAATTTTCAATTGAGAATTGTTATCATTACAAATAGGTAGGTACCTACAGAGTCCACAACCAAAATAGATGTATAAGATCCACATATGGATAAGAAAAGAAAACATTCCTTTTTTTAAATTTTGTTGGTTTTATTAATTGTCATTGCCCTTTAAATTGATCTTGATGACATAGAATGATATTGGCATTAGAGTTTGTACAAATAGATTTATTTAAAATATATGCAATTGCATTCATCTTTCAAAAAAATTATAATCCTACAAGTTACCATTAAAATTTGTTGATATTAAAATAGATAGATAAAAGGTCCCCAACCAAAATAGACACATAAGGTCCACATATGGATAGGTAAACCAAATCTTGTTTTTTTCCTTTTTTCTTTTTTTTAAATTCTAGCTATATAAACATTTTTTATTAGATTTAAACAATAAATTTTTGTGTTATAATTTAGAGGGATTTATTTCAGATATATCAAATATAAGGTAATTTATAGCTCAAAATAATATATTTTATTTAAGGTAAATATCATTTATGTTGCATTTCGTATTGATACTCTAAATTTAACATCATTTTAGATATTTAGATTATTTGAGGAGCACCTTTCGAAGTGGGACATAGGAGTAGCTCTAGGTTTATAATATTTGAGATGTGTTATTCTTGAAACACATAGAAAAATGCAATCTCTATCTTAAAAAGTCATCATAATCACTTGTTAAAAATGCTTAATAAATCCAATAAAAATAAAATATTTATTTTTTACCACTAATGCAAACACTTATATATATTGAAAATTTTCAACATTAAAAATTATAACCTTACAAATTACCATTACTAATTATCAATATTACCAACGAATAATTATATGACAACCAAAATACATATATCAATAAGATGTTTGATCATACAAAGATCTGATATGGATGACAAATATATTGTTGAAATATAATCCACCATGTGCAGATAGAGAAATTGGAAATAGACATGTAGGGTGCATGCATCGATAATATATCTAATTGTAGAAGGATTTGTAATTGTGTTCGAGAAATAGGAAATAAACATTTGTAGAAAGATTTCTACAGATATGACAAATACATTGATACACCATAATGCACCATGTGTGGACCCTAACATGAGTAATGTGATTGGGATGGAGACATTGAAATTATTAAATATTCGCATTATTCCGCCTACCACGACACGCATTTTTTGAATACGATGTAGACACCACGTTTTACGATATTGCAAAGTATATTCCATGGATGATGCATATAACAAATACATTGTTACACCATAATACATGAGTAATGTACTGTCAACAAGACACACATGTTTTCGAATATGATGTAGACACCGCATGTTACGACATTGCAAAGTATATTCCAATAGTTACCACATGTTCGAATAGTTTACTTTGATTTCTAATTAAAAATTAATACGATTTTATCTATTTTATAAAAGTAAATAAAATATTATTATTGTTGATATTTTAAATTAAACTAAAAAATATTTTTAAATAAATATAAATAAAGTTAATAATTTCGTGGATAGAAATATAAAGTTATTTATATTTTAACTATATTAATATTAAATAGTGATTGAATAATTTAGTTTGTTTTAAAATTCAAAATATATAGGAAAGCTTTTTTAATAAATTTAAGTAGAATAATAAAATATTATTCTCAACAACATTTCAACTTATATCAATTAATTAATTTTAATAATATTATTTAATTAATTAAAATAAAATAAAAATATATAATATTAATGAATTGGTAAAACATTTGTATTAAAAAATATTTGAATCATAATGGCTAGCATTTATATTTTAAATGAAGATGACTAGAAATATATGTATACACCAAGTCAACATTCTATAATAATTAAATAATTTAGGTATTATTGTGTATAATATTATTATCTTTAGAATTGATTAAGGTTTTGGCTTAGTGTTAAGGACAAAGGTATATCCATTTCTATCAGTTTTTTGTTTTTGTTTTTTTTGTTTTTTTGTTTTTTAAAGATTACATTCTTATATTTATGAATATTTAATAGTAGTTGAAGATTTAATTTTTTCACATTTAATAATATTATTAAACCATTTTTTAACAAAATTTTCACAATTTTTTTAGTTAATGTATTTATCACCCTTCCCCCCTCTGTCACTATCTCTCACACACTCACACACACACACACACACACACACACACACACACACACACACACACACACACACACACACACACACACACACACACACATATATGACAAAATAATGTAGAGTTCATTATATAGATTATTATAATTTACTATAATAATATTTTGATTGATTCCCATTAATGGGTCGATTGTGTGTTTAAAGGTCAAGAGATGTGCTAGTATGTTGGATTGGTTTTCTAGCCCCTCCTGAAATGTTCAAGCTGAATTTAGATCTAGCAGCTAGGAAAGCCCATGAGCTTTGGGGATGGGGTCTATAATATTATATCATGTTCGTTCGTTAGTTAGAGAATTATCAATGAAGATAATTGATAGTACCAAAAATGAGAAATAAGCACAAGCTCTAGTGTTGGGGCTGGATGTTTTAGCTCAATATGGCATTGATCATATAGTGATTGAGGGAGACTCAATGGTAATAATTTAGACTTTGTGCAATAGAAATGTGCGTTTGTTAAATGTTAAGAACATCATTAGTTGAACGTGGGATGTGTTGGATTTACTTAGTGATTAGGAAACTGGGCATGGCTTCTAGGAAGCTAATTTTTTTACAAATGACATAGCCAACATGGTCATAACACAGGTTAAAGACATCATCATCAATAATGATTTGAGTGCTTGGATGGAATAAAGGAAAAGTATCATCACTTTTTAGAGGTTAAGATATAGGATCTCTACCTATGATTTTGATTTGAGGGAAAATGCCATCATTGCATGGGATGGCTTCATTTCCCACACTCAGGTTTTAATTATCCCAAACCCACTATAATAGGTCATGATGATGGTAATTATCCATTATGTTTGCATGCATTGGGGACTCTCAACAGTTATGTTGGTAATATGTTTTTGTCGATGGTTGGTGGTAGTAATTTACATGCATGAAACAAATGCTACAAATTGCACTGAACAAGCCTATATTATGAGTTAAGGTTGGTAAGAGATGAATGGTGCTCAATTCTAGTGTGACAAATAAGTGGTTGAAGAGGGTGTTTATCCTACAATTTGGGGTATTTTGTGGATGGATACAAGAATTATTTACTTGGTGTTTTAGGAATATCCATGTCAAATGAAGGTGAATTATATGATCACATCAGTCTTCATGGGTAATTTTCTCATGGATTATAATGATAAGGGTGTTACGCTAGATATTTTGGTAAGGGTTATCCACCCAAAATTCAGAGTAGGGATGGAGGCAACTATGGGTAATTTTGTGTTGATCCGACAAAGCTCTCTACATTTTTTGGACAAGAGTTAAAAGGGTTGGTCCCCCCTTCATTCTTTTAGGGACATGGAAGACTATTTATGAAACCTTTTAGATCATGTGGAATTTATGTAGGATTGTCTTTGAAACCATTGCCATTTGGGATAACTACTTCCACTTCTATATTTGAAAGCTTTTAAGACCCCTATGGCATTAATGGTGGTTGCGTTGAGTGATAGGAAGGCATCATGTTTGGTTTCATAGGTCAAATTGATGGCTCATTTATTTGGTGTGGGTACTCTCATTCCTCAACACACCCATCATATGGTAGGTTTGGGTCACTTCATGTCGAGATAAGAAACATTAGGCCCTATATAAGCCCAGATGGAAAGAGTTTCAGTGTCACTGGGTTTAGGAGCTACTTTTGGGAGGAGGTGAGTGGGTGGACTATTTATTTAAAATTAGAAAATGGTGGTGGTGACGGGAGGTGGTTCTATGGATGGGGTGACTAGAGAAGATGTTGGATGGGATGGAGGATAGGGGAGGCATCATGGTGTGGTGCTTGAATTTAGAAACATGTTTGAGAATGTGGGTAGTGGTGGGATTGGTCATGGATTCCATTCTACTAGTGGCTTTAGTGGATAATAGGTGGTTGGTCAGTGTCTATCAATTTAATTATTTTTGTTTCGTTCTTTATGGTGGTCTTTGGTTGTTTTTGTTCTTTGGTTATTGTATGGAGATTTGTCTTCTAGGATGTCTTTTTAGTACTCTTCAGATTTTAGGTTTTTGCAATTAAAATCTTCTAGACAGTTCTTTTAGATGTAATGTAAGTTTTCTTTGAATTTGAGTATGATTATTATTTTGATCACAATTTCTTATAATCTTATTTTATTTCTATTAATAATAAGGGACCCATCAACCTTCAACTACCTAAAAAATAAATAAATATTTAATTAAATATTCTTAATATTATTGATTAAAAAATTATTATTACATATAATAATTTAATATTATTTTTACCAATTTTAAAAATATTAAAATATTTTTAAAAAAAATTTAATAAGTAATCTCCAAAGACTACTAAATCCTAAATTTTAATCAATTTTAATATTTTAAAACAATATTTATTATGTCACGACCCTCTTTCAATATATGTTAATAGTATTTTTTCACCGCAATGACCTTAGCATCTTAAATTCCCATAAGTGCTTATATGTAAATAGTTGTCGTGTAATCATAATATTGATATAATTACTTTTAACATATTTAAGGTGACAGAAAAAAACACTCGATACAATAAAAATAAATTAGATCACTTCCAAGTGATCTTCTCTTAAATTTAGAACATTCATTTCATTTTTTGTATTTTGTATTTTTTTTTTTTTGCGAGGGGTTGTCTCAAAAATTTAGAATATGATTAGATATGAATTTTTTATAAATTTGGAATTACATTATAGTTTTTTTTCTATTATTTTAATTTATGTCATTTATTTTAATATAATTTAGATTTATTATTTAACTGATTCACACTTCCAGTTTAGTTGTTTTAATGATTTGGATAATTTGTTCCTTTAAAATTATTCCATTAACTATTTTATATTTTAAAATGTGGTTTCATCCTACTTCTAAGTAAATACTAATTGATAAAATTAAAATTCTTTCTAATTAGTCATTCCATACACTTCTAAATCCCAATTCAAAGGAATTCTAAAATAATCAGTATAAAAGCACATTTTTTAGCTAGTTGTTCGATATAAGGTCTTATAATTGAAAATCAAAATAATATATAACTGCATATTAATTAAAAAATACACAATATTACTATTTTTAATTCCTTAAAAGTCAGGAATCCCTAATTTAGTTATGAATAGAATTTCATGGTCACAAGTCATTGTTCAAGAATTTAATCACATTAGGATTGTAACGACATATAAAATTTTACAATTATTTTTCACACACCACCATAGCATGGAATAACTACATGAGGTTTTATCCCTTTTTGAATTATTAGTATTTAGGCAATACTCAACATAATGGGATGTTGAGATCTAGCGCAACATCAACCACCTGGCCCCTTTTTAACATTCATTGCATTTGCTTCCTATTTTCATTGTGCTGAGGTTTCAATGATGAAGAAGGCACACAATGGCTCATGAATAAAATAAAAATATCCTAAAAGTCACATAATACCAATAGGTAGAGTTGCACTTGATCAAATTGATAGAGAGGTTAAAAACCTTAAAAGATGTAAGCACACCGTATAGATGGTAGAATGAGCTGATCGAGTCTACATAACTACAACCTTATCTAAGGATAAAGTAAATCCCTTTTCTTTATTCATAATAATCTCGCTCAACCTCATAGTTTATTTTTCTATCTCTATCACAGTCTTGGATATTTGGTTTCTAACTATGTTATTTCTCTTTAGTACTTTCTATTTTTAGCATATTTCTCAAAACAATAAGTGACAATTAGTTATATATATATATATATATATATATATATATATATATATAATATATATATATATATATATATATATATATATATATATATATATAATATATATATATATATATATATATATATATATATATAAATATAAATATAGATTTATTTATTTTTCTAATTAGATTAAAAGTCTCTTAATCACAAATTTATATCAAACAAGTGTTGATTTATAACTTGTAAAAAAGTAGAGGATTGACTAATACAATCTCTTAAAAATAATACCTTTTTCTTCTTTATTTACAAGGTATCTAGGTACATAGTAAGGATTAATCAAAGGATAATATAGTATGGAATTATTATGCACCAATTCACAAATCTCATTTTTATTTAATGGTTATTATTTCATACTTGTATCAAAAGAATGATGATTGAAAAAGCATGCAAAACAAACTACTTGATTTCATTTCATGACATAGAGATAAGGGTTTGGACTATCATATACACATATCATATTGTTTATGTGAATGAATGTTTATTTTTAACTTATAGACATTTATGGGCCTAAGGATGTGTGTGTGTGTGTGTGCGCGCACGCGCGTGCTCGTTCCTTAGAAAAGTATTATTACATGATCAAATGAGAATAAATTTTAAAAATATTTTTCACTAATTCATTGATCTCAGAGATGGTTATGTCAAACAAAAACAAATGAAGTGGCTCACCTAATTTTAGGCTAATCAAATCTACATAATTACTATCAAAACTAGAATGCCGCTTTTTGGGATAAAATTTCACTATTTTAACAACTCAATTTTATTCACTTCATCATATCATAATATTTATTCTCTATTTTAATTTTAGCTATTTTTAAACCTTTTTCTCAATTCTTGGAACCTCTTTCAATGTTCAAGTGCGTTATAAATCATATATGTACTTATACACTATCATTTTAAATTATCAATATATCAAAGGGATTGTATTCATTTCCCTTAAAACACATACAACGATGTCTTCATTTACTATATTTTAAATTTAATTTAGATCAGAACTTTCCTTGTCCTCATTTTATGATTTAGTGTATTATTCATAGGACATAGATCTAATTTACTTAAAAACACTATTTTCGGGGTTGTAAAGTTTTTTTTATAAGACTCTTTTAACTTCATCTATTTATATTTAACTCTATATAAATCTATTTTATTATTATTTGATTGAAAAAAATAATAAAAATGTAATCTCAGATTGAATGAGATGGTTGAAATTGTAAATGTGTTGCTTTTTGAATAAACATGTATAAATATAATATTTTTAATATACCCAAAAAAAAATTAAAAATATATTTAATTAAAATAATAACAAATATAATCATTTCTTATTAAAAAATCTTATAAATTTTAATTAGGGTAAAGCCATGAAAAAACATAAAATCTAATAAAACAAAATCTAGTAAAACAAAAAAGAACACATACACTATAATAAGATAATATGAACAATATTGAGTTTAAAAGTATATATCATAAGTATAACACAATGTGATTTCATCTTGGTAAAATCCTAAATTCTAATTATAAAAAATTATACTATATTATGAAATATTTCAATTAAAAATGTAGACCTTGACGAGCAAACTCTTTGAATTTATAGTTGATTGATTATTATTTATAGCTATACTAACCAGAATTTCTAAAAGCTTGTTACAACGTTATTGTAACTGTGGATTACATTTTTTAAAATAAGAGGTGAAATCGTTATCAAAATTTTGATATAGTTATCTCAAGAGTGTCATTAAATGATACTCATGAATATATTTTTTATGTCTTAGACAATATGAATTTAAAATCTGACTTGAAATCACAAGATGTGTAATATCCCTCCATCTAATACAAGGATTTATCAAATGGTCAAATATTTAATGACATTATTTTGAAATGAAGTCAAATAATTGAAATTAAAATTCAATAGGTTAAATTTGGTTGTTTTAAAAAATACTTCTAAGTTTTTATTTATCTTAATTATGTCATAACTGTAATAGGGTATATTATATATAATGTTGTAATTAAAATTTAATTATATGATATTAATATAATAGTAAAAATTTAATTTAATTATAATATACTAATATTTTAAAATAATTTAAATGTCCAAAATTAAAGCTATAAAAATAATATTAAATTTTTATAAATATTTAAACTTTTAGAGATTGAAATTAATTTGAAAGATATTTAGAAACCAAAATGATCATAATTAAAAAAAAAAAAAAAAAATTAATAATATTAATAGTTTGATTAAATTTATGTAGTGGAATCACATTACCTCAAGTTTAATAAATATTATTTAATTTTATTTTTAAATAATAAATATTATTTTTTTTAATATTATTTTGATTTTTTCTATTCATTTTTAATCTTCCATTTTCATAATATATAGTATTCGCTTATTGTGATTGATTTTTAAAAAACATTTATTTGAATTTGGTTTTCAAAAAAATTATGGCCTAAAATTTACTATTAAGAGTTGTTATCATTACAAATAGGTAGGTAATTACAAGGTCCATAACTAAAGTATATGCATAGGATCCACACATAAATAAGAAAAGAAAACATTTGTTTTTCTTAAATTTTATTGGTTTTCTTAATTGTCATTGCTCTTTAAATTAATCTTGACGACGTAGAATGTTGGCATTAGAATTTTAACAATCAATTTTTTTTTTGTAAAGATATGAATATGCATTCATCTTCTAAGAAAATTATAATCCTACAAATTACTATTAAAAGCTATTGATATTGAAAATAGATAGATAAAAGGTCCCCAACTAAAATAAACACATAAGGTCCACATATGGATAATTAAACCAGCCTTGTTTTTAAAAAATTTTTATTATTCCAATATTTTTTATTAGCTTTAAACAATAAATGTTTGTTTTATAATCTAGAGGGATTTATTTTAGATATGCCAAATATAGTGTAATTAATAACTCAAAATAATATATTTTATTTAAGGTAAATATCATTTACGTTGTATTTCATATTGATATTCTATATTTGACAACATTTTAAATATTTAAATTATTTGAAGAGCACCTTTCGAAGTGGGACATAAGGGTAGATGTAGATTTATAATATTTAGGGTGTATTATTTTTGAAATATATGAAAAAGTACAATTTTTATTGTAAAAGGTTGTCATAATTATTTATTGAAAATGTCTTATGAATCTAATGAAAATAGAGTATTTGTTTCGCACCACTAATCCAAATACATACATATATTGAGAATTATCAATATTGAAAATTATAACTTTACAAATTACTCTTAATAATTATCAATGTTACAAACAAATAATTATATGGCCCCGACCAGAATAGACATATAGGGTACATTTATTAATAAAATGTTTAATCATACAAAAATTTATGATATAGATGACAAATATACTGTTGAAATATAATACACCATGTGCACATAGAGAAGTTGAAAATAGACATGTAAGATGCATACATTGATAATAAATTTTCTTATTTAATTGTACAAAACTTATAATTGTATTAGAAAAATTGGAAATAAATATGTATGGTGCATAGATGGATAAAGTCTCTGATTGTAGAAACATTTGTGACAGATATGACGAATTAGCCCCAACCAAAATAGACATATAAAATACATATATGGATAAGATGTTTGACCATATAAAGTTTTATGGCATAGATAATAAATATATTATTCAAATATAACATGAGAAATTGGAAATAGACATGTAAGGTGCATACATCGATAATATATTTCTTATTTAATTGTAGAATATTTGTAATTGTATTGGAAAAATTGGAAATAAACATGTATGGTGCATACATGGATAAGGTATCTCATTGTAGAGAGATTTGTGAATGATATGACAAATACATTGTTACAACATAATGCACCATGTGTAGTGTCATTGTGACGGAGAAATCGAAATTATTACATATTCGAATTATTCCGCATAGCAACAAGTCGACAGGACACATTTTCTGGAATATTCCATGGACACCGCCGAAGTCTTTCAGCCCTACTTGACGTTTCACATTAGCATTTCCTACAATACTCTCCCCGCTTGTTGAATACATTCTTTTCATTGGTTATGATCTTATCTCCTATCTACACTAGGAGACAATTATTTTCTGGATAGGAAATAAGCATGCTTATATTTTATTTTACTTGCACTAATGCTACCTATCGATCGAATTGTTTACTTTGAGTTTCGATTAAAAATTAATATTATTTTATTTATTTTATAAAATTAAATAAAATGTTATTATTATTGTTGACATTTTAAATCATATGAATTAATTATTTAAAAAAAAAATATATATAAAGCTAACAATTTTATGAATAGAAATATAAGGTTATTTATATTTTAACTATATTCATATTAAATAGTGATCAAATAATTTAGTTTTTCTTAATTCAAATTATATAAGAAAGGTTTTTCAATAGACTTAAGTAGAATATTATTATCATCAACATTTCAACTTTATCAGTTAATTAATTTTAATAATATTATTTATTTAATAAAAAAAATAAAAATAAAATTATATTATATTAATGAATTGGTAAAAGTTTTTTATTAAAAAATATTTGAATCAAAATGATTAGTGTTTATATTTTAAATGAAGATTACAAGAAATATAAGTATACACCAAGTCAACATTTTATAATAATTAAGTAATTTAGGTATTATTGTCTATAATATTATTATTTTTAGAATTGATTATGTTTTTGGCTTAGTGTTAAGGACAAAGGTATATCTATTCATGTTAGCATTGATCACGTAGAGATTGAGGGAGACTAAATGGTAATAATTTAGATTTTGTACAAAATAAAGGTTGATTGTCGAATGTTGAGAACATCCTTAGTCGAGCGTGGGATGTGTTTGATTCTCTCCGTGATTAGGAAACTTGGCACTACTTTTGAGAAACTAATTATGTTAGTAATGACATAGCAAACATGGTCATAACACATGTTGAAGACATCATCATCAATAATTATTTGAGTGCTTGGATGGAAGAAAGAAAAAGTTTAGTCACTCTTTAGAGGTTGAGATGTAGGATCTCTACCTATGATTGTGATTTGAGGGAAGAGGCCATCGTTGGATGGGATGGCTTCATTTCCCAGACTCAGGTTTTATTTATCCCACATCCACACTAATTGATCATGAGGATGGTAGTTGGCCATTATGCTTGCATGCATCGGTAACTCTTGACAGTTATGTTGGTAATATGCTATTGTGGATGGTTGGTGGTAGTAATTTATAGGCATGGAATAAACACTATAGTTTGCATTAAATGTCCCTTTATTATGATTTAAGGCTGCTAAGAGATGAATGGTGTTCAGTACTAGTGTGATAGATAAGTGATCGAAGAAGGTGTTTGTCCTATAATTTGGGGTATTTTATGGATGTTTAAAAGAATTATTGGCTTGGTTCTTTTAGATTCTCCATGTCAAATTAAGGTGAATTCGATGATCTCATCAGTCTTTGTGGGTAATTTGTTGATGGATTAGAAGGATAAGGGTGTTACACTAGATATTTTGGTAAGGGTTATCCACCCAGACTCCAAAGCAGGTTTGGAGTCAACTCTCAGTGATTTTGTGCTAAGGGAGCAAAGTTCTCTAATTTTTTTCGAGAAGAGTTAAAAGGATTGGTCCTCCTTCATGCTTTCAGCTACATGAAAGACTATAAATATGCAACATTTTAGATCATGTGTAATTTATGTATGATGGCCTTTGAAACCATAGCCATTTGGTAAAACTACTCCCTCTTCTGGATTCAAAAGCTTTTAAGACACCTATGGCATTAGTGGTGGTTGAATTGAGTGTTAGGAAGGCATCAAGTTTTGATTCATAGGTCAAATTGATGGCTCGTTTATTTGGTATGGGTACTCTGATTCCTCAACACACCCCTCATGTGGTAGGTGTGGACCACTTCACATTGTGATGGGAAATATTAGGCCTTATAGGCCTAGATGAAAAGTGTTTTGATGTCATTGGGTCTAGGAGCTACTTTTGGGAGGATGTAAGTGGGTAGACCACATATTTGAAAGTGGAAAATGGCGATGACGAAGATAGTTAGTTCTGTGGATGGGGTGACTAGTGAAGATGATGGGTGGGATGGATGATAATAGAGGCATGGTGGTGTGGTGATTGGATTTGGAAACATGTTAGAGGATGTGGGTAGTGGTGGTATTGGTCATGGATTCCTTTATACTAATGGCTTCAATGATTAATAGGTGGTTGGATAGTGTCTACCCATTTCTTTGTTTTAGATTTGTTGTTGTTAGTGGTCTTTAGTTGTTATTGTTCTATGGTTTTTGTACTAAGATTTGTCTTCTAGGATTTTATTTTACTACTCTTTATGTTTTAGGTTTTTAGAGTTGGAACCTTTCAAATATTTTTTAGATGTAGTGTAATTTTCTTTTGCGTTTGGGTATAATTAGCATTTTGATCATAGTTTATTATAATCTTATTTTGATTATATTAATATATGGGTAAGGGACCCATCAACCCTCAACTATCTAGTAAAATTAAATAAATGTTTAATTAAATATCATTAATATTATTGATAAAAAATTATTGTTACATGTAAAAATTGAATATTATTTTAATAAAATTTGAAAATATTAAAGTATTATTTTCTAAATTGACACATATTCTTATAAATTTTAATAATTAGACTCCAATAACTACTCAAACTTAAATTTTTATCCATTTTCAAAGTTTTGAGCAATATTTCTTATGTCAGAACCCTCTTTCAATAGATGTTAATAATCTTTTTTCACCATAAAGACCTTAGCATCTTAAATTCCCATAAGTGATTATTTGTAAATAGCATGCCATGTAATCATAATATTGATATAACTAATTTTAACATGTTTAAGGGCAATAAAAAAAACACTTAATTCTATAAAAATAAATAATCTCACTTCCAAGTGAGGTTTTCTTGAACTTATAACATTTATCCCCCTTTTTTTTTATCGAGGGGAGGAGGAAGGAGGGGTTGCCTCAAAATTTTAGATTTGGTTATTAATTTGATATAAATTTGGAATTATATTAGATATTTTATTGAATATTTTAATTTGTGTCATCTATTTTGACATAGCTTAAACTCATTTTTTGACTGATTCAGACTTACAATTTAGTTGTATCTATGATTTATACAACCCACTCCTTCAAAATTATTCCATTGGCTACTTCATATGAAAAATGTGGTTTCATCCTACTTCTAAATAACTGTTAGTTGTTAAAATTAAAATTCTTTCTAATGTGTCATTATGTACACTTTAAAATTCTAATTCAAAGGAATTCAAAATTAGTCACTATACAAGCACATTTTCTAGTTAGTTATTCTATAGAGGGTCCCATGACTGAAAATCTCAATAATATATAACTACACATTGATTAGAAAACATACATTCTTACTAGTTTTAATTCCCTACAAGTCAAATAACTTGAAGCTGGGTATAAATACCATTTCATGGTTGCAAGTCATTGTTCAAGAATTTAAGCACATTATTATTGTACCAACATATACAATTCCACCATTATTTTTCACACACCACCATAGTGCATGGGAGAACTACATGAGGTTTTATCCTTTTTTAATTATTGGTATGTAGGTGATACTCAACATAGTGGGATGTTGATATCTATCACAACATCAACCACTTGGCCCCTTTTTTGTATTCATTTCATTTACTTCCTATTTTCATCGAGCTAGAGTTTCAGTAAAGAATAAAGCACATCTTGGATCCTAAATCCAATAAAAACATTCTAAAATTCACATAGGACCAATACGTAGAGGTGCCCCTGATCAAATTTATAGAGAGGGAAAAAACCTTAATAGACATATGCACACTCTACAGATGGTAGAATGATCCGATCGAGTATAGATAGTGCAGCCTTGTCTAAGTATAAAGCAGAGCATTTTTCTTTATTCATAATAATCTCATTCAACCTCATAGTTGATTTTTCTATCTCTATCACAGTCTTGGATGTTTGGTTTCTAGCTAATTTATTTCTCTTTAATTCTTTTTATTTTTAGCATATTTCTCAAAATAATAAGTGTCAATCATTTTTGTATGGTTTATTATATATATTATACATTTTGATTTATTCAATTATTTGTCTAATTAGAGTAAAAGTCTCTTAATCAAAAATATAGATCAAACAAATGTTGATTTATAACTTTTAAAAAATTAGGGGATTAACTAATGCAATCCCTTAAAAATAATATCATTTTTAATTTATTTACAAAGTCTTTTGGATCATAGTGGAGACACATCAAAGGATAATACTACATGGAAGTTTTATGCATCAATTGAAAGATATCCTTTTTATTGAAGAGTTATTATTTCATACTTGTATTAATGTGGTGACGATTTAAAGAGCATTCAAAATAACCTACTTTCTTGCATTTCCTCATATAAGGATATAGGTTTAGACTATTATATATGCATATCTAATTGTTTAGATGTATGAGTTTTTACTTATATATTATCAAAATTTAAAGGCCTAACTAAGTAAATCCCCTTAAAATAAAATAATAAAATATATTTTTTATATCTTTTCAAGGTCTCTTGGAAAGTATTATTACATAATCAAATGAGAATAAATTTCCCACTAATTATTTTTTTAATATCTTTTCAAGGTCTCTTGGAAAGTATTATTACATAATTCATTGATCTAAAATATGGTTTTGTTAAGCAAGAACAAATGAAGTGGCTCACCTAATTTTAGGCTAATCAAAGATACACAATCACCATAAAAAATAACTTGCTATTTTTTTTTGGATAAAATTTCATTATTTTAACAACTCAATTTTTTTCACTTCAACATTTCATAATAGTCATTCTATATTTTGTTTTGAACTATTTCTATAACATTTTCTTCACACTTCTAGCCTCTTTCAAAGATCAAGTGATTTATAGATCATGTATGTGATTGAAAGTTTGATATAATTATCTCAAGAGTGTCGTTAAAGGATACTCATGAATATATTTTCCTTATATTAAACAATATGAATTTAAAATCTGACTTGAAATCACAAGATGTGTAATATTCCTCCATCTGATACAAGTCTTTATCAAATGGTCAAATATTTAATCACATTATTAGAAATGAAGTCAATTTAATGAAATTAAAATGTAATAGAATAGATTTGGTTGTCTCTAAAAAACACTTCTAAAGTTTTATTTATCTTAATTATGTTCCAAGTGTAATAGGGTAAAGTAGTTTTCAAACAACGTTACACTATATATATTTACATATAATGTTGTAGTTCAAATTTAAATATATTATAATAAAATAATAGCAAAAATTTTATTTAATTATAATATAATAATATTTTAATTTAATTAAAATTCTCAAAATTAAAATTATAAAAATAAGGGGTATGAAGTGCAAAGTCCCTACGTCACAATTTGTAGTGTAATTTTGGGGACATGATATATATATATATATATATATATATATATATATATATATATATATATATATATATATATATATATATATATATATATATATATATATATATATATCAAAAAACCATCTTAATGCATTTTTTGAAACAAAACTATCATAATACATTCGTCAAAACCACAAATAGATTGCCTCTAGTGAGCTCTTAACAAGATTTTGTCAATCCCTTTGCTTGAAGAATACTGGAAGACTGAAAATTTTCATTTCTAATTTTGTAAATCCATTGAAATATTTCCTTCACCAAGAGTTTTTCTACTTCAAATTAATTCTCAAATTTTAAAACATGATTTGGAATAAATGAGAAGAATAAAACCATTAAATACAGGGGTTGAAATTGCACACTATATTTTTACCTTTCCAAACGTGATAAATTTTCTTAGTTGGGGTCTCCATATAGCCTAGATCATTCATGATACCAATAAAATCTGCACAATTTTCTTTGAAAAATTATTTCCATCTACAACTAATCCATTCGATATATGAAAGCAATGGTAACTGAAACTAATTGAATCTAAATACAAATTCTTTGATATGTACATAGTGATAACATCATCTCTGATTGATTTTACATAATCATTATGTCATAATTTTTTATTTAATGTAATTTTTAAAATTATATCATCAACCATCTTACATACCAATTACTTCAAGATTTATATTAAATCTAAAATTCTAGGAATAGAAATTAGTATTAACCAAATTTTAAGTGAATATGAGCAAAGTACTGAGAAATCTCTAAACAATAAATACTTCGTTATTAAAAAATGTAATGAAGTATTTATAAGGGATATAAAACATTGAATATAGGGAATTAAATTTCACACTACATTTATGCCTTTCCAAACTTGATAGAGTCACTTATTTGGGGTCTCCATATAGCCTAGGTCATCGATGATACCAATAAAATGTACACAATTTTCTAAGTCCCTATAGGGTAGTATCCATTTCGATATTCTAGATAACTCCCATGTTCTTTTTACCAAACAACTAGTAAGGTAATGCCAAAAAACCATTGTTTTAGTAGTACCCATAATCAAAAGGGTAAATAATATGATGTTGCACATGTGAAAATCAATTATGCTCCATATAGAACTACGTATCCCATGGAAATGGTCCATCCCATGCAAACATGAAATAAAGACATCGATTTAAAAATGCTTCCAAAAAAAATTGTATGTATTGGACACTCAAGGAAACAATGGAAATCTCCCATGTTTTTAGTCCATGTTAATCAATGTGGGAAACCAAATCTAGAAAAATCCCATGGCAAAAATGAACTCCAAAACTTTGGAATCTACCTCCTTATTCAAATAAATATAGGAAAAAAAGTTGAAAATATTTGGACTAGAGGTTGAAGGATTATGAATAGTAAAAGCCTAAAAATTGGGTCAAATCGACACTATTTGACACTATATTAGAGAATGTCACTCTCTATTTCACATAGTTGTATGGAAAAAAATGAAGATGAAGCAACATCTATAAGTTTAGAATTTTGAAGATTGAATCAAACCTTTGTGGAATAATTTCTCATCATAGCACCCTTAGCAAGCTTCACCAAGTGGAAAGCTTCTAGAGTTCCAGTGTAAAATAGTTTTAGCATATGTAAAGCCTACGTTGTGCTGACCACAAAATTTTTCTTTTTACATATTTGAATGCCCTAACAGCCACCATGCCCTATGCTATACGAATGCTCCACTCCTATAACTAGCAAAAATCTTCTACATAGGGGGTGGTACTACCATCTGGAATGGAGATATAAGCCTACAAATGCATCGCCCTTCCCTGCCATAAAAATCCTCTGTCATTGCAAACATTATCATGACTTCATAAAAGAACATATAAATTGTGTATCTAGTCATAATATACCAAATAATTTATTCAAAGACCTTCCTAAATACCTTGTAAGTTATAGTACAAAACTTTAGCATATTTCTGAACACCAAAAACAAACCAACTTTTATTGATCGGTAGATTAGGGAATAACATAGAGTTGAATCATATTCAATCCTATATTATCTCCCTATTGGACTAATAATCCTAAATTTCTATAACTATCTAGACTTTTAGATGTTGGAATTAATTGTAAAGATATTTAGAAACTAGAATGATCATAATCCAAAAAAATTGGAAGAAACTGATAACTTTAAAATTTTGATACGAAGTGGAGTTTTACACTTTTTTAAAAACCCCAATGTGCATTTTAGTGATAAGGTATGATCTTGGTTAGTATAGAATTATTCTAAAAATTATTATAAATCATTAGGAAATTTATCTCCTTTATTTAAACCATAATTATTTAAAAATATATTTTAAAAACATAAAATTTGGTGGTTTTTGAGGGACATATCACAAATAGACATTTATATATTTTCACACCATGAAGAATCTAAAATGTTCAAATATGAATATTTGAAATGAAATTTTTATTTTGAAATCAAATTCTTCATTTTTTCTTATATCACTCTTGACCTTTTCTTAGAACCCTTGATTTTATTCACTTCCCATCCATTCCTTGTGTTTGTTATCTTACACACACACACACACACATCTCAAATTTCACATTAAGACCTTATTAATGTTTAAGTCAAAAATAAATCACAAATCTCATACAACATAATAAAAGGGTTGAATTGACCCATACAAAAGTAGGACTAGGAGAATCGAGAGTATGCTACTGTAACTATGAATAAAACATAAAAAATATATAAAAAGACTTTAAAAATAAGGAAACTAAATAAGAGACAAAAAAGAGAGAAGGGTAGAAAATGGAACTTAATATTGAATAAATACACATCAATGAGAACTTAATATAAAATTGTAATTAATAAATAGACATTTACTCCAAATCAATACAAACTGATATCTACACAATACAATGAACCAAAATTAAGTGTTAACAATAAATTATCATTAATGTTAAGTTTATACCATTTAGAGGAAGAGATAATTAATAATAAATTTATGTCATCTCAAAAATGAAAGTTATATATGACCTAACCATTTAAACACAATTAATAAAAAGAGTTTAAAAAAATTTAAGAAAAATAATTTAACAATAATACATATCTAAAAGATGAAATTTACAAGTGACCTAACTATTTTTGAAAAATTAAAAAATAAACTTAAATTATATACATTTTTCTTATAGATAGTCTTAGTTTTAGGTTTACATCTTATATTATTATAACTCATGAAAAATCTTCATAAATGCAACAAATCTTAAATAAAATTAGTAACAATAAATTTGGGACATTTATATTATGGATAAATTTTTATTAAAAAATATCTTGTAAAATCCTTTTTTTAATCTAGTGGTTTTTAAAACTAAAAATCTCAATGTATAAGGATCTCTCAATTAAAATTACTAGGAAATATAAAGTAAAATTACTAACCATAATTGCTAGTGGCCTTTTTCGTTAAATCTTAGTAAATTAAAATAAATATAAATTATAATTACCAATCACAAATGTAGAACATACTCATGATTTAAAAAAAACATTCTCTCTAATTATAACCATTGAAGGGCCTTGAATTTATTATAAAGTCCTAAAGATATTAAATTACAATATAAAGTTAATAATTGATAATAATTTATTTATTATTCTTCAACATGCGAGGAATGGTTCAAACCATCCATTTCCTATTCTTTTATGTCAAAGTACAATGGTATCAAAATCCATTATATAAAAGATGGCTTTTATACCACTATTAAAGTCTATCCCATTCAATGGAATTTTCAAAATAAGAGCAAAGCTCAATGGTGGATGGTTATTAACAATTTGGGGAACCTGGGTTGTGATCTTATTTATGTAGAAGGAATCCTTATAGTCAATATAATTGACAAAACTCTTCACATGACCCATGATGAATGGGTTTTAGGGACAATATTATAGAGATTATATGTGTATAATATATGAATAAAAATAATGACACTACCACAACTAATGCTATTTGTGTAATGGGGTACAAACCTCATAAGTTATCCTTGATTTGTTTGAATCCACTCTTGCCGTAGGTTTTGTATAGGCCATCACGAGTAACATTATCAAGAATTGAAGGACAAGGCACCATTTTTAAAGAAATTATTTTTATTTTAGACTTTTGAAGTGGATTTAAATTTTTAGTAAAAGAAGACAAATAATTTTTAGTTTGGTTTTGTTTTCTTTAAATTGATTTAATGTGGAATTATAAAGTGATCTAATAAAATATTAAGATATATAATTTTATTTCTTGAGATATGACAACTTACACTGATAATGAATTATGAACTAGTTAATAACCAAAAATGAGTATCTAAACATCGGGAGTTATTTAAATTTATGTTTTAGTGAAAATTTTGACCCTAATATCAAGGCCTAATATTTTTCATGACTATTGGTGAATGGAAATGATGGTATGTTAGTAATTAGGTATTTTTTTCTAATCATGGTTAGTCCAAGTTTTTCTCTACACTAGAACATTGTTTAGATCATGCACCATCAAAATATGTAGACCATAATTATGGAGGACCTTCAAATTCTCAATCATCACTCAAAGGTTTTTTTTTGAAAGTGTAAAATCCTACATATGACAAGACAAAAATCATTTTTTTCATTTTTGGTATTATATTCAATGATTGCATATTTAATGTTTAATTATTTATCAACTCTCATCTAATTGGCCATTGCTTTCAAAATCCATCACTTATGTTAAAGGTTTATTTCCTTATAATCATTCTATGCATTTTTACAAATAATGACTTAAGGGTACCCTATAAAGCTCAATAATATCAACTACAAGTGGGTCAAAAAATATCTAGTTGGATCACCACTCTCTTTTATTTATCTAGGGTTAAACCTAACTTATTTTAGATTTTACTGGGCATCACATTAGATGAATCCCCTACCTTAACTAATATATTATTAACATTTTTTCCAAATATTATATTAATCAATAGGAAGGTTTGGACTTTTAGTTTGTCTTTATAGATTACCATATCAATATGTCTAACCATTGATATTTAAAAAAATAATTTGTTAGTTAACGACTTTAATAAAAAAATTCTTTTCCATTTAATCTGAGACAACTCATGAAGGGTGTTTTTTGATTCAATTTTATTCATGTTCATAACTATAGTTTATATATTTTCATTAAATGGGTTATCATGATAATATTAATAATTTATTTTTGGGGGAAGAAGAATGCTACTAGCCTTTGGATCAGGAATAGTACTTACATTATTATTTGGACATGTAGAAGTGCTGACAAGTTATTGAATATTATTTCTTAGATTTTATTTCTTTCATTGAAATTGTTGAAAGGAATGAATCTCATTTGTATTATCTTCTAGCTCATTCTCATCATCGACTCAGAATGGCAAATCATAAGTTTCAACCACCATTGTAGTACTAGAAAATTTGGGTGCACTAGATGTATTGAATGAGTCATGGTGATTTGGAATAGTTTGATACCATTCCATCTCCTTTTAAAATATTTAAAAGGAACTAAATAATTATATGTAGTCTATCTCACCATGTTGTGTGGTAAAATGAACCCTATACTAGTTGGGCATATCCATATCATAAATTTTTATCTTAGGGAGATTATCATGTGATGGATCTACATTATTATTTGGCTTTTTAAATGTTTTATTATATGTTTTGAATGTTAAATTCCTATAAGTTTTTTTATTACTATTTTACCTAGGTGTGTATTCATATTAATAAACTCATTATTGGGTTTGTGTACCACATTTTAAATGGAATCTAACTTTACTTTAGTGGAATTATAAGTTGTATGCTATATACCTGAGGTGTTGAACTGTACTAGGGATTTGTTTTATTTTTTCTAGTTAGGTATGGGGATAGAATTATTCATAAAGCCTAAATATTTTTTTGGGTGTATTATGAGCTTAAGGTAACTTTTGAAAGACATGATTTAGATTATAGGCACAAATATTCTAATTGGTGTTTGGAATAGATTCAAGGCTAAAATTTTTGGATTTTAATTGGGCATGAATAAATATTGAAATCCTTAAGAATTCAATTAATGATTAATGTTTATGATATACATATGATAGAATATTGATATTTTGGGTTCTATACCAAAATATTTAAATGGTTGAATATAGGGAGTTTTTGTATATTTCCCTGGCTAATACAATAATAGACCCATGTAAAGCATATATACGACCATACATATTTTAGAATATTGTATTGAATGACATGATCAGTTCTTTACACTCTCTTTCAAGATATAAAATGGTAATACACCAAAATATGTTTATTAACTTTCATAAAATATGAAATTAATATATTATTACATTAGTTCCATGTGGTTATCACATTTTCCAGAAGACTTAAGAAATAATCATACACAACATATTGTAAAGTGAAAGGTGATATTCCACATGCCATATATTCATGAATTACACTAAAAAAATATTAAAGAATATTTGAATCTTAAATATGTTCTTATGTTGTTCATTCTCTAAAAGGGGATAAATAAGGAAGGTACCTCTTAATATTTTTGGGTAACTAATGGAAGTCACCAAGGAAATCAATGGCAGATTTGGCTAGTCAATTCATGATGAAATAGGGGTTTTGACTCACATGGATTGGTTAATTATTGAGTTATATATCACCTCAAGACACTATTATTTGATCTTGGTTTTTGATGATTTTTTAAAGGTGACACCAAGGATAAACCTAAAGTTATGTTAGACCTTATTAACCTTGCCAATGGGTCTAGTGTATGTAAACTCAAGTGGATAAAATCATTAAGAATTGTGGGCCCTCCTTCTAGAGCCAATTTAAAAATAATGTGTGTTTTATGCACATGAAAGACATTAAGGGGTAAGACCCTCTATTTTTCTAATAAATAATCACATGAGGGAGTAAAATTTTAGTATATCAGTTATTTATCTTAGATGGTTATGATATGAATAATGTATACCATCTAACATAAATATTCTAGGAATTAACTTAACCTAGATTTAATGATATAAACTAAGATGGATCTGATTAAAAAAATGACAAAACATGAAAGAAAGGTAGGGAAGAAAATAAAGGGATCTATGAATTAGATTGAATAATAAATAGTAGATGGAAGATAATTAGTGAAAGGAGGGGGGGCTTAAAGTGACACTTTTTTTTTAAAATAAAAAAAGCTGAACATGGAAATAATTCTAGAGACACTTTGAAAAATAATTTCATAATAACACAAGAATATGAATTATGAAATATCTAGTAAAAGCGCATGAAATTTATACATTTTTTTTAGACACTTGGAGACACTTTTTCCTAAATATATAATTTTTTTCTAATACCCAGATGATAAAATTGTGTAAAATTACTACATTTTAATAATGTAATGGTACTTTTGTGAACAAATAAGGATATTAAAAAAATTAATAAAGAAAATTAAGAAAATTAAGAAAATTAATTTTTATATGAAATTTCATATCTAAATAAAGGAAATGTCAAAGAGTGTTGATGATATTTTTTCTTAATTTCTTAATATATATATATGTATATATGTATGTATGTATGTATGTATGTATGTATGTATGTATGTATGTATGTATGTATGTATGTATGTAGTTATGTATATAAAATAATATTAAAAGTCAACACAACAATAAAAATGAAAATACAAGTGTACAAACACAATTTTTTGACCTTAAATTCGTGATTTTTTAAAATCATAGCCAAGTATGTGTATATTTTTGAGGTATATGTTTTATAAACTTTTTATTAATAATCATAGTGATATGTATATAAACCATAATGAGGAATTTTGTGTATAAATTGGTTAATAATTAAAAATAATAGTCATGTGGATTGCTCCATGGTATGTTTTAGGCTAGGTTTCAATGCCTCCCCCTCAAGCTTAAACCCAAACAAGTCTAGGAGGGAAAGTGGAAAAGTCAAAATAAAGATTTCTTGAAAGGGTGCATGCTTTTTTAAAATGACATGCATCCTTTGAAACACATTTAATGGGAGGTAATGTAAATATTTCAAAAAAAATTGAAGAAAAATCCATGTTCCCTTTGTATTGTAAATGGCATACACCCTTAAATTTTCTATGCAGTTTATGTGTGATATAGTTTGTTTGTGTTGTATATATTTAGTAAATTAAATGTAATAAGTTTACATTTAAATTATAAGCATAAGTCTACAATTAATTTATATTACATTTGATATTCTTATACTTTAAATTTATTTTACTAAATACAAAAAAAATTGCCACTCTACATCTTCTAGAAATAATTCTAGAGTTGTAGGAATTACAATTTAGGATAAAGTTTTTCAAAATCTATTCTATGAATACTTAGTTTTCAGAATTTAAATTTTTAAAATTGACTAAAATATTGGACTTATTTAGATATAATCTCAAGTATGGATTTCATTAGTCTAGATCAATATTTGTATGTCACTTATTTCTTTTCACTTTTAGCTATCTAGATTTTAAGGCATTTATCATCTATATTAGCAAAGAAAAAAGAAGAGGTATGTTATGGAATTAAAATCCAAGTCACATTTGATGCAAACATTAGTATAGACCCAAATATTTGATTTTTCTATATCTTATTCCTAAGAATCAAAATTCTAGAGTTGAGAATCCCAATCTATATCTATGTATATAAGGGTGACCAAAGACTAGTTGAGAATCCCAATCCCAACCCCATAGTTGAGTTCTTGTTGTCTTTATATGTTATTCATAGTTTTTCCATAGTAGAGTCGATCATAGAATATACAGATGGGTATCCCCAATTCATTATAGTGTGTTTCCCAACTCAACTTGATCTACAGCTAACCCAATCTGTACCCAACTTGATCTATGAAGGGAACTAAGAGCACATATGCCTTAATCAAGTATATTAAGAATGGGATAATTAGACAAAGTTAGGTCTTGATGGGCCCTAAAGGCCAAATGAAGTCCCTATCATACTTTGAGTATGCCTAATCCCCAATATATTAAATCAATGGATAGTTTAGGAATAGGGCCTATACCATCAATATATCAGAGGTCATCATTCTGAATTCCTTATCTCAATTTCAAAATTTTCCTAACTGATAAGACAGGGGAAGATGTCCATACCTAATTCATTTATGTCAAGGATTAGGGAAAGATAATATTATCATATAATATTTATATTTTCTTTGCCTGATACCATATCAAGGTAATCTTCCCTTATTGATAGATAGAGAGGGTCTAAGTCATAACTATTAATGTAACTTGATTTCCTGATACCTAGTTTTGATTTTTTTTAGATTAAGGCATAACTATTAATGTAAGTGTTACTCTTGATAGATATATTTATTATTGGCTTACCTATTTAGCTATGTCTTACCCAATAATTGAAGGGGATATTTATTCCTGATATATAGCTTCATTCTTATCCTACATACTTTCCCATTCTAGAATATATTCTTAGATATTAAGGATTTTTTATTCCAAATATATAGCTTGGACATATTCTTTACCTACCTACATAGTTATGCCTTACATACTTATATTATGTTATTGGCAAGGGAATCCAGCTTCCCAATATATAGTATAAGAAATGAAGTTTTTGAATCATATTATGTATGTAGTAGATATATACCATTGAGTATGTCATACCTACTTTATCTACTTGAGTAATCACTACTCAATTAAATACCTGAGCCATTTATTAATCTTGAGAATGACCAACCTAAGTACTTGATCTATATCCTAATATTGAATATATATTCCCTACCTACCTACCTTACCTACTTTAGTAGGACCTACCTACCTTACCTGCTTAAGTAGGACCTACCTACCTATCCTTCTAGCCCTACCTACTTGAGTATGTCCTACCCAATTGAATACCTGAGCCATATCTTGACCTTGAATGATCATATCTAATCCTTACCTAATCTATCTTACTAAATTAATATATTCAACATCTGATACCCAACTTAATAAGTAGTCCATGTCCTGAAAGGATATGGGGAATTATCATTATTGAAATTAAGTGGAAGGGGTATTATTAAATCAAGGAATAAAAGAGAGTTGGCATTATCAAGGGATTATTGAGAATTAGGAGAGGGTATTTTATCAACTATATAGACAAAGGAGAGGGACATTGACCTATCCATTACTTAAAATAATATGGGAAATTCTAACCTATATAGATAAAGGAATGAGTAGGGATGATCAAGCACAAACAAGAAGCTATTACACCAACCATCAAGTTATTAAAGGGAATGATATTAAATATGAGAATGGATGAGGAAGGAATGAGTATAGATTATGAGGAATGATGAGGTTAAATGAGGGAGTGATTAGAGATGATGATGGATGAGGAGGGCGTGATTAGGGATAATTAGGGATGATAAGGTAGTGACTAGGGATAACAAGGGTCAATAATGGAGTGATAGGAGACAATGAGGGATGATGGAGTGATTAAAGATGATGATGGATAATGAAAGTTTATTACATCATATCTATACATGTGTAATATATATTATCTAGGTGACCTTTTCTACACCATGTGTGCAAGATTAATGTGTTTTGTTCTTTCATAATTAATGGGTGTTGAGGCACATGATTTACATGAAATAGATAGGATGGGAATAAAAAATACACCATTAAATGGTCACTAACTTCCTAACAAATGGACACTTTTGGAAATCCCAAATGGGCACTACACACTGAAGGATAAAATGAGTACTAGGCACTATCATAGATAAGTTCCCATAGTAAATAAATATACACCCCTATAAATAGATATTACATAATATTTTTTTACAAAAAAAGATAAGGGAAAATGAAGGATTGATTAGGTATGATGTGGGATGTTGAAGGAGTCATAACATATGATGAGGGATAATAAGGGATGATGGAGTGTTTAGGAGAAATGATGGATAATAAGGGCTGATAAACGTGTGATTATAGAAAATATATGAATCAAAATGATTTGGATTTAGATTTTAAATGAAGACAGTGAGAAATATAAACATAAACCAAGTCAATATTCTATAATAATTAAATAATTTAGGTATTATTGTCTATAACATTATTATTTTTATAATCAATTAAATTCTTCACTTAGTACTAAGGACAAAGGGATATCCACTCCTATCATCTTTATTTTTTTGTTTTAAATATTACTTTATTGTATTTTTAAATATTTAATAGTATTTGAATATTTATGTTTTACACATGTAATAATATTATTTTAACAAACTTGTTTATAATTTTTTTAGTTAATTTATTTAATCACTTCCATCTATCTTTCTCTCTCTCTCACACACATATATATGGGTAAATAATTTAGAGTTAATTTTATATACATATATACATACATACATACATTCACACACACACACACACACACACACACACACACACACACACACACACACACACACACACACACACACACACACACACAGATAAATATAATTTTAGTTTATTATAATAATATTTTGATTTCCTCCTGTTAATGGGTCAGTTTTATTTTAAGGCCAAGATACTTGATAATACACTAGATTAGTTACCTCCCCATCTTGAAATGTTCAAGCTAATTTTTATGGGGAATTTATGAAAAATCCATGGGATTTAGGGGTAGGGTCTATAATACATGATCATGTTCATCTGTTAGTTATAAAAACATCTATGAAGCTTGTTTATAGTTCCAAAAATGAGTCAAAAGTATAAGCTCAATAATTAATGCATAGTTAATATAGACCTTTCTATAGGTATAGAAATAACCTAGAATAGAAACCACCCAATAGGTCACTAGAAATAACCTTTCTATGGGTATAATAGGACTTTCAATAATTAAGGTATAATAGGCATTTCTATAGGTATATAAATAACCTAGAATAAAAACCACCCAATAGGTCACTAGAAATAAATATCATGGAAGCAACCCTTCCTAACTAGTGTCGATTTCACAATATAGTGCAAACGGTGAGATACATTGCATAGAGTTTTGTATTGATTTAAATATATTTTAGAAGGAGATGAATAGGTAGGAAGGTTTTATCAATCACATACAACCATCTTCCTACACTGATCAGAGCCATTCCAATACAATAATGGTCTTTGAGACCTATGATCTCCCATTCCCAGTAGAGGATGAGAATGAACTAGAGGATTATATAGATGAGTTCCATGCATTCCAATAGTTCTAGAAAAATAATTACAATTTGAGGAGAAAATATTTTATTACTACTCTAATGCCTCCAGACAATAATGCTACAACTCATCAATAATGTTAGTGTTGGGGTTGAATATGTTGGCTCAATATGGTATTGATTGCATAGTGATTGTGGGAGACTAGATGGTAAGAAATTGGGATTTTCACAATATAAATGATAGTTTTTAGAATGTTAAAATTACCTTTAGTCAGATGTGAGATGTGTTGGATTATCTTAGTGATTAGGAAGTTGTGTACTTATTATTGGAAGCTATATTTGTTGTTGATGACTTAGTCAACATGGTTATAGAATAATTTGAAGACATCATCATCAACAATGATTTGGGTGCTCGGATGGAAGAAAGGAATTTAGTCTCTTTAATTTTAAGAGGGAAATATATGAGATTTCTACCTGCGATTATGATTTGAGGGAAGATATCATTATTAGATGCGATGGATTCATTTCCAACACTAAAGTTTTGTTTATCCCAAGCCCACTATAATTTAACATCATGATGGTAGTTTCTTAATATGTTTACGTATGGTGGGGGTGATCAACAACTATGTTGGTAATATGTTACATTCTATGGTTGGTGGTAGTAATTTGTAGGTATCAAAAAAAAATTATAGATTACACTGAGTGAGCCTTTGTTACATTTTAAGGATAGTAAGAGACAAATGGTATTCAATAGTAGTGTGATTGAAAATAAATTGAAGAATATGTTTGTTATACAATTTGGGGTATTTTATGGATGGTTAGTATAATTATTGGTTTGGTGTTTATGGAGTCTCCATGATAAATGAAGGTGAATTCAATGAACTCATCAGTATTCATTGGTAATTTTCTTACGGCATATAAGGATGAGTATGTTATACTAGATATTGTGTAAGTGTTATCTACCCAGACATAAGAATAGGGTTGGAGTCAACTACATGAGCGACTTTATGCTAAGGGAGAAATGCTATCTAATTTTATTTGGAGAAGATTTTAAAGGTTTGGTTGGCCTTCATGGTTAGGGGGACATGGAAAATTGTTTATGTAAGTTTTTGGAGCATGTGTTATCCATTTGGGATAACTACTTCTACTTATATATTTGAAATATTTTAAGACACCTATGGAATTAGTAATGTTTACATTGAGTGCTAAGAAGGCATCATTTTTGGTTTTAAATATCAAATTGATGTTTTGTTGTTTGGTGTGCATGTTCCTATTCCTCAACACACCCCTCATGTGGTAGGGGTATGCCCTCTAATTTAGTGATAGGTAACATCAAGACCTATGTGATACTATATGAAAAGTGTTATGGTGCCACTAGGGTTAGGAAGTGATTTTGGGAGGAGTCAGATGGATAGACTTCTTATTGAAAGTGGAAAATGGTGGTGGTAGAGGAGGTGTTTCTTTAGATGGGGTGACTAGTGAATATTCTAGGTGGGATGAAGGATAGTAAATGCATGGTGGTGTGGTTATCAAATTTAGAAACATTTTGGAGGATGTGGGTGATGGTGGGATTGGTCATGGATCCTCTTCTACTTGTGGCTTCAGTGGCTAGTAGGTAATTGGTCGGTGTCTACCCTTGTCTTCATTTGTAATTGGTAACTAGTCTATGGTTGTTTTCTTATTTGGTTGTCATACCATTATTTTTATTCCAAGGTGTCCTGTTGTTACTCTTCAATTTTTATGTTTTATGGTTTGAAACCTGCTAAAAGGTTTTTATTGGTGTAGCATAGGTTTTCTTTGGGTTTTGTGTATGGTTATTATTTTGATCTCATTTTTTGTAATCCTATTTTGTTTCTATTAATAGATAGATAAGGGAAAAATCAACCCTCAATTACCTGATTAAAATCAATAAATATTTACTTAAATTTTACTAATATTATTGATATAAAAATTTATCATCACATGTAATTATTGAATATTATTTACACAAAATGTAATGACATTAATAGTCTCTAAATTGACACATACTCTTTTAATTTTTAATAATTAGTCTCCAAGCACTACTAAAACCAAAATCATTATCCATTTCAAGTTTTGAACATGATTTATTATGTCAGGACCCTCTTCCAATAGATGCTAATAGTATTCTTTCCCCACAACAACCTTAACATCTTTAATTCCCATATGTGTTTATATGTAACTAACATGTATTTTGATCTTAATATTGATAAACTAACTTATAACCTATTCAGTGTGACCCCAAAAAACACTTGATACTATAAAAATAAATAGGCTCACTTTTGAGTGATATTTTCTTAAAGTTAGAACAATTGCCTATTTTTATTTTTTATCTTTTTTTTTTGGGGGGTTGGGGGGTGTTTGTCTTAGGATTTTATAAATATTATTTGGTACTTGTTTTATATAAGTAGGAATTAAATTAGATCTCTTATTTAATCTTCTAATTTGTTCAACCTATTTTGACATAGCTTAGACTCACCGTTTAACTGATTCACACTTTTAGTTTAGTTGTTTCTATGATTTGGACAACCCACTCCTTTAAAACTATCCCATTGGTTAGTTTCATTAAAAAAACATAGTTTCATCCTCCCACCAAATAACTTCTAGTTTATAAAATAAAAATTCTTCTTAGTGGGTTATTTTATATACTTTACAATCCCTATTCAAAGGAATTATAAAATAATCACTATAAAGGCATGTTTTCTACCTAATTGTTCCATAAAGTGTCCTATGATTTAAAATAACAATAAAATATAAACACACATTTATTATAAAATACTCATTCTTATCAATTTTAATTCCCTACAACCTAGGAAGCCCTAAGCTAGGTATGAATATCATTTCATGGTCACAAGTCCTTGTTCAAGAATTTAATCACACTAGGATTGCACCAACATATAAAATTTAAAAATTATTTATCACACACCACCATATCATGGGATAAATACATGAGGTTTTATCCATTTTTAAAGTATTGATACATAATAAATGATCAACATAGTGGGATGTTGAGATCTAGCATATCTTCAACCACTTAACCCATTTTCCCCATTAATTACATTTGCTTCCTATTTTTATTGAGATAGGTTTTAGTGAATAATAAGGAAAAAAATGGATCATAAATCTAATAAATACATTTTAAAAGTCACATGGGACCAATAAGTGGAGGTGCACCTAAACAAATTGACAAAGAGGGAAAAAGACCCTAACAGATGCAGGCACACCCTAAAGATGTAATAACACAATATGATTGTATCCAAATAGTGTAGCCTTATCTGAGGATTAAGTATATTCCCATTATTTATTTATAACAATCTCACTTGACCTCATTATTAGTTTTTTTATTATCTATCACAGTCTTTGATATTTGGTTTCCAAATAGGTTATTTCTCTTTAGTACTTTCTATTATTAGCATAGTTTTCAAAAAAATAGTGTCAATCATTTTTGTATGATTTGTTGTATATATTATACATTATAATTTATTTAGTTATTTATTTATCTAGTTATATTAAAATTCTCTTAATCAAAAATCCATATTAAATAAGTGTTGATTTCTAACTTGTGAGAAAGTAGGTGACTTATTAATGCAATCCTTTAAAAATAATGCCATTTTTCAATTTATTGACAAGGTCTCTTGGTTCATAGTAGGGATTGATCAAAGGATAATAATTATGGATGTTTTTAAGATATGTATTAGGGTTTATAGGTCCCTTTCCTTATAACATAAAAAATAAAAAAACTAATAGGTCTGGCTTAACAAAATAACCATTAATGTATTAACCAGCATTTGAAGAAAATAAAAGATACATACATAAATAATATAAAATTATATGTACTAAATTTCACATCTTAGAATTAACTAGGGTTGATTTCAATCAAAAGCTATTATCACCAAGTACTAAATGATAAAAAGTCCATTTCATAAAATACCAATATCTAGTCAATCACAATGATCTGGTCACCTCCCCAAAAATCATCATGATCTTAAACAGTATTATACACATGAACCTTCTCCAATACCTTAATATTTTTAAATACCAATAAATATGGGTAAGCACAGGACTTAAACACAAATCCCACTTGCAAACTAGCTCCCTTTAATCCTCCCAGCTATAAACCTTTCTATATTTTTTGCTTCTTTTTGTGAACCCATCACATCATTACCTTGCCCTTGTAATATGCCAACCATAGAGGTTCCTAAAATTGACCACGTAAGCCTTAAGTCGGCCATTTAATTACCTGCAACCTTTCTAGATACGTATGCATTGCTCTCCACTTTGTTATATGAGGTAGTGAGGCTAACATTTCATGAAAATTTAGCAAATCCACGCCCTTTAATTTTCCCTCCCTTTCATATCTAGAACCCAACTCATCCATCTCTTGAAAAAAATAAGAATGGTAACATATCTTTCTATATCAGTAAAGAAGGATGATGGAAAAAATCCCAGTCTGTCCTTCCCTAATAAAAGGAGCTTCAAAAAAGGAACCCTATTGTATTTTATTTATTTAAAAAATTAAAGAGACCCTATACTAT